>JARCZZ010040196.1:17362-32848 GCA_030323915.1 Brotogeris chrysoptera
TTGGCTCTGGGGGCCCCCCCCCCCCCCCCCGCCCATTCCGGTTACCGGGGAGGGAGAGGGGGTGGCGTCCCGGTTACCGGCACCGCCCTGCCCCACCGAGGCTGCTCTGCCGTGGTACGAGGGCTTTCGGGGGCCGGACACGCCTTGGACTGGGTTAAGGGTGCGCCCCGTCGCTCCCCCCCCCGCCTCTCCGCCTGGCAGTCGAGCACCGACGCCCACCATGGGACACGGGGCTGCACGGGCTGGGTCCGGCGCCGTTAATCCCGGCTCCGTTAATCCCGGCTCCGTACTTGCCCTGGCCCAGAATAACCGCCGCAGGCCTCGGTCCGAAGCCTCCGCTTCAGTCCCCGGCTGGCATCCCCCGCCCCGGTGGTCCCTAGGGACCGGGCGGGAGAGGCTTGGCCTTGGACCCCTCGAACCGAGGGGGACCGCGGGGGAACCGCGCGAAGCGTTCCCCGTGCTTCCTGCCCTCCCTAGGCAGGGGGAAGCGAGAGGGAAGGGTGTCTCCCGGCCGCAGCGTGGCTTTGGGTGGGGACGCCCGAGGACACGCTCCCGATGGCGGTGCCGCAGCCCGGCCAGGTCACCCCCGGCAGCTCCCGCCCGTGTTCCGGGACGGGGCTCTGCGGTGGGCGCTGCGCGGCGGCACCGAACCCCGCCGGTGTCCACCGTGTCCCGGTTGGGGTTGCTAAGCCGGCAAGGGAAGCGCAGCCCCGTCCGCTGCCTGTTCCCTGCCCCTTTCGTTGCCTGTTCCCTGTCGGATCCCACCCGTGTCCCTGTGCTCCCTGTCCCTTTGAATCTGCCGGCAGGATGTCTACATGCTTCTGCTGTGGCTTCATCGCTGGCTCTTAGACCCATATTTGGTAGCAATAATTGTTTACTCTCTTCTTCTCTTCCTGAGCCTTGCTGCTTGAGGAGGGGAGGGGTCATACTTTGGGGATCTTGAGCTTTGCTAGAGCCAGCGGGTTGCCCGGTGAAAGGATCCGATCCCCCCACTTCCTGCAGGTTATGGGGTGAGCCCCCCACCAAGTGCTGAATGAGCAGGGATGAGTACTGTCCAAGCACCCGGCTTGCTCACTGAGTGGCAAGGCTTTGGTGCATCCCGAAGATTTGGGGAGGGGCAGTGGGAAGGCTGAGGATGAGAACCTGCGGTTCACCCTCTTTTCCAGAGCTGAGTTTTGCTGGATACTGGGTGGAGAAATGCTCTCTTCTGTCTTGCTTTCCCCTTTTTGCCTGGCCAGTGGTGTGGTGATGAGCAAGTGAATGCTTAGCTCACTTCCCCTAGTGAATGTGGGTGCCTGAATTGGGTGAGAACACACGCTACACCCCAAGTGCTGCTTTTGGGGGGCTGTGCCAGCTCTGTAAAGACACAGGAGAGGCTGGGGATGGAGTCCTGCCCTTCCTCACCCCCATGCCTGCCTGATGGTGGCAAACCGAGGGATGTTGCCGTTTGCGTCACATCCATTTGGAGGATAGGGAACGTCAGGCGGGAGTGGGCAGGCCTGGGGATGCATGGGAAACAGCAGCAGTTAACAGCTAGAGCTGCTGTCACCCTCCATCTCCACTGCTGTCCCCTGCCTGTTCCCATCATCAGACAGGGCTGCTTATCCAGTGGGGGTGAGAGGATGCTCCTGTCCCTGAGTAACAGCCAAGCTGTCACAGGGGTGCCATGGAGCTGGCCCCAGTGGCTGCTCCTGCTCCCCAGAAGCAAGCTCAGCCTCAGCTGGAAGAAGCCATCTTCCACCCAATGTGGGCGTGTGGCTGGGGAAGAGGAACTGGGCTGAATAGTGCTGGCAGCAGGGCCAAGGCAGCAGGCGCAGCCTTCCATGGGTGCTGGGCTGAGCCATCCATGTGCCTGCCGTGGTCCTATATGGGCCAGCCAGAGCCGGCTCTGCCTTCTTAACCAGGTTAATTTTTGACCCTGTTCATTGTGCTGATGTGCCAGCAAACATGACGGCCTGATACCTGCCTGCCTGTGCCGGCACACAGCAGCCCCGTGGCTCTGGAAAACCCCAGCAGTGGGGTGGATTGCAGCTGATGGTGCTTCCTGCAGCCTGGGGGTGGTCGGGGGTCGGACCTTTCCCAGGTGAGACTTGGCATTGCCGTAATAAAACCCCAATGAACAAACAAACCCAAACCGCATCCACAGCCTCCCTTAGAAAAGAGCATGTTAAAAATGGCAAAATCGCCGCTTCCTAAAGATTTATGGCTTGTTCTGGAAACCGTCCTCAGAGCGTGCCAGCAGGCTGCTGTTGAATTGTTGGTTGATTTTGAGATAAAAACCCTCCTCTGTAACCGTCCTCGCAGCGCTAAGCTCGACCGGCACAAATATAGCAGCTACATCACGTGGTGGAAAACTCGCTGTCAGTGGTCCCTGCAGTACGTGGTGGTTCCTTGGGCTGAGCTGCCTTTAAGCTGAGACCTCCGCACCAGGGTGGTTTTGCCCGTCCAGTGCTGGCTGAGATGGGGACAGCCCTGGTGGGGTGGGCCCCTATGAATAAGACCCCTCTCCCGTTGTGGGATCAGCTCAGGGGCGTGCTGGTGGCTCAGAGGGCTGCAGCTTGCTGTGAAAGGCAGAAGTGTGTTAGTCTGGCTGCCAGCTGGTGGGCTCGCTGCTCCCATGCCTTATCTGCCTTTGCATACCGAGAGCCGATTGAGAACAGGTTTGCTTGCTCTGGAGGCGAACCAGTGCAGAAATCTGGTGTGCGTGCATCGAGACTTGGTCTGTTTGGGTTGTGGGGTTTTTTTCCCCTTTCCAGAAGAACAGCTTGAATTTCACTCTCCTTTTCCTTTATTTTCCTGGTCTGCAGCACCGGGCTCCCACGCTGTCTCATCCCTTGTGTCTAGTCCAGCTTTTCCTTCCCCACGTGGGGAGGAGAGAGGTCTGCAGAGGCCAAGCCCTGTGTTGGTGCCATCGCAGGAGGCAGCGGAGACACAAGCGCTGTGTGACTAACTGCTGACAAATCTCTCCATGGTTTGAGGAGGTGTATTTACGGAGCAGAGAGCGATTCTGCTTTGGACATTGATGTCAGCAAAGCTCAGCTGCTGGAGCCTGTGCTGTTTCTGAGGAATATGGGAATTAAAGTGAACCATCTCCCCTTCCTCTGAGGGCTTTCTTTTGTCTTTAGCACCTTCCCTGCTGAGCCCTGTTGTTGTAATACCTCAGGAGTGTCAAGTCTTGAGCATTCACCCTCCTGTGGGGTTTTAGCCCCTAGGGAGGGTGTGCTAAGGGGTGCCTCCAGCATATAGGGGCTGATTTTGGGTGGCTTGAAGAGGGCAAGAGGAGGCTGCAGAAATGGCTGGCCATGGGCTGGCTCCTCTCAGTTCCTCTCTGCTGCTCAGTGTCTTCCCCTCCCCTTCCTCCATGGTCTCTGACCTTGTCCCGTCGGTGGCATGTTCTCCTTTTCCTGCGGAGGGACGGAAAGCAGCTTCATGCTCAACTCGAGATTATTTTTAGATTCAGAGAAGATGGCCTGGTGACCACAGCAGCCCGCCCTGCGCATGAAATATGCATAAAACCCCGTTATACAGCAGGGTGTTCCTCGTCCCTGTGGCTCTGCAGCTTTGCTGGTGCTTCCGGATGCAGGGCAGCGGCACAGGCGGGTGCCTCTTCTGCCTCTTCCCCCTTTGACACCAGGCTCTCTTGCTCCAGACCCCAAAATGCATTTCATTCCTCGTCAGCGGAGCCGTGGGGGCCCGCGGGCCTCCGCAGAAGCATTGCAGAACGGCTCAGGAATGCAGAGCTGGAGCTGCTCCATGTGCTGGCGGAGGCGGCACACTCCCCTGTCCCTGCCTCCCATCCCGCACCACCAGCATGGCGTTACGGCTCTGCAGGAGCAGGACCCTTGCCCTCTGACTCACTGCTGGGCAAAATCAGATGCAGGAAGTATTTATTCATCACAGATTGTGCCCCTGACCCGCTCAGGTCCGTGGTTGGGAGCAGCCCTCACCGATGTACTCGCCTGTCACATGGGGGACCAGAGCTGGCAGCGCCGGGTGGGGACGCACAGGTTCACTGTGCTGCTGTGATGGAGGGAGGCTGCCAGCAAGTCTTGCCCAGGAGCATTAGGCCGGACTGAGGATGCACGTGGCTGGTAACCATTCCCTGACAGCCATAATAGGAGGCCTCATAGGAGCAAATCAATCAAAAAGAGAACAAGCAGATGTGGTGCAGCCCACTGGTGCTCTTGCATCCTCCCAAGGCAGCCTGGGTAGATGCGGAGCAAGGGTCTCCTTCCCCAGGAGCAGGCTCTCAGGGAGAGGAAAAGGCATGTCACTGCTGGAGAGCATCGGGTTGGGGTTGGATGGGGACTGGGAATGCTGAGAAAGAGCAGTGGGGCAGGGCTGAGGACCTGGTGCAGGGACCCTGATGTGTAGCAGTGTGGAAGAGCACTGAAAGCTGCTGCACAGCGTGTTAAACCCAGAGGGAAGGGCTCTTACAAGCCCTACAAGCTGTGTCAGGCAAGCAGGGTGCTTATTTACACTTCCTTTTCTTCTGTTACTAACGATTTGACTCTGCTGTAGGATATCACAGTTCTAATTAGGTGTTAAACCTCATGTTTTGGAGCCCTTTTGAGGGCTGCATGTCTGAAGTTGATACACACAGTCTTTCAAGCTTGAAGCTGATCCTTCAAGCTGGACCCAGCATGGGTCCTGTTTCAGATGGTGTGGTGTGGCTCTCATGTGCCCGTGCAGCAAGACCTGCAGTGTCTGGTCCTTTGCCCTCCTGCGCATCGTGCTGTGCGGAGGTTCCCTGGTGCTGGGTTAATGCACTCGATGCTGCCATAGACCCCACACTCTGAGCACTCACTGTGTGAGTGGTGCTTCCCCCAGGCTATCCTGTTCGACGGGTGAGGTCGATGCTGGCTGCCCTTATCTCGCCTCCCCGAGCAGCCTGGGGCTTTTCCGTCCCTCCGTGTCCCACTGTGCTGAGGCTGCCAGCTCAGCACCGTCTGCTGGTGGGGGGGGTGGGGGGGGTGGGGTGCCCTGATAGCTGGGGAAGGGCTCTGCCAGCGCCAGGTCAAAGCTTGGTTTTCCTCTTGTGGCTTCTGTGTCATGGCAGGTTTAATTATAACCCGTTCCATCATGCTGTGCCGGCTTATCTTGCGTACTCCTGCGTGCTCGCTTCCTCCTTGCTGGCAGCATCTTCACCGGGTACCAGCTGCTGTCAGATAGGCTTTTGGACCTCAGCACAAGGAGACAAGGGTTCCAGTGTGGGCCAGGGACCCCAGGGTCAGCACAGGGATGGAAAGTGGGACCCCCGACCTGGTCTCTCCAGCGTGGGGCACAGCCCTTGCTCACCAGTAGAAGCTGGGTCCTGGCTTTTGGGGAGCAGAGATGCTGCCGTAGCGGAGGAGGAGGAAGGACCCTGTGCTCCCGAGGGGCCAGCAGTCAAAGCTAACCCATCTCTCTCCTCCGACAGGTGACGCAGGAGTGGGGACAGCCCAGCCGCCACCATGGTTGCCCTCTCGCTGAAGATCAGCATTGGCAATGTGGTGAAGACGATGCAGTTCGAGCCCTCCACCATGGTGTACGACGCCTGCCGCATGATCCGTGAGCGGGTGCCGGAGGCGCAGATGGGACAGCGTAAGTCTGCGGTGGGGCTGGGTGCCCAACTTAGATCCTGGTCTCCCTTTCCTCTCCTGTTTCTGTGCCCCTGTGGGCTTCCCCAGACCACTGGGGGGGGGGTGGGGGGAGTAAGGTCCACGTCTTCCTGCCCACTTGAAGCAAAGAATGAGTTCCTCAGGCTCCATGCTTGACACCCCAGAAGAAACATGGGGGGGAAGCACATTTGGGAGTAAAATACTTGAGCAGCATGAGCCTGCTGTCCTTTCTGCCTCTGCTCCTGTTTCCTACTTACATCCATCACCCCTAGCCAGGACTAGGTGGATTTAAACAGTTGCAGGCATTAATAAACCATGTAAGTTAGTTTTTCCTTATTGGGGCATATATTGGGTCTGTTCCCACCAGCAGCTCTTTGCCAAACCGATGCTGGTGCTCCATTACCTTGCTAAGCCTTCTCAGCCCTCCCTGCTGCCACTGGGCTCAAAGTTAAGTTTATGGCTCAGAAGCTCATGGCGTGACTCACACCCACGAGGACATGGCCTGTCCCTATCTTGGCGGGGAGGGGGTGGGGGGGGCTGGAGTTCTGGGACACCATCCCGGGTGCTCTCCTGGGTCCCTGCTGCCCTCCAAGCAGCTGTGCCACAGCGGAGAGGCAGCGAGCAGGGGGTCAGGAGTCGTGGGAAGAGGAGGGGAGTGCGGTGACATCTGGAAGCAGCGAATTCCTCGAGGATGAAAGGAAATGCCTTCTCATGCCGTGCCCAGCTGGCCAGCGGTCCGCAGGCCGCGGCTTTCGGTTTCAGAGAGGGGATGAGTGTCCCTATGGATGTGGGGCTGTACTGGTGTTGGAAGGAGCATTGCATTTCCTGCTCCTGGGCGTGAGCCAGCCTGCTTGTGAAAAAACAGCCGAGGGGAAAGCCTTAAAGGGAACTGCTTATTCCCAAGTTCCTTTTCAGCTGCTTTGCTTTTCCTGTCAGCTCCTCGCAGGTTTTATTTCTCCTTGCAGTGGCACTCCGGGGTCCCTCTTTGTGCTGCCCTGTTTTCTGTCACCTTTGGGTGGTATATTTCCAGCCCTGCTCTTGCTCTGTCTCAGGAAGCGCCTTTCCCCGCTCAAGCTGTGGATCTGGGGGAAGCTGCTCCCTTTCCAGTGCTTTAGAGCTGTCCTCTTGGAATTTGCTGTGAAAATAGCTTGGGTTCGGGGTTGTTTTTTCTCAATGTAAAAATAAGATGGCAAGGCTCCGTGCTTTTCCTGCTCCCTGTTTAGTCAGATCCCAGCGGCAGCGTGAGCCAGGCAGGCGCAGGGCAGCTCAGGAATTTGTCCCTCCCCACAGAGAGCTGCCAACAAGATGACGAGTTATAAGCAGAGCCAGCCAAGACAGCCTGCGGCGCTGGGTTGTTGCAGAGGTGGAAAAGGACCTTTCCCAGGGCAAAGCCAGGCGTGATCCTGGCCTCTCACAGCATGAAAACAGGGTTATCCCTGGGGATATGAGCCGAGGTGCCACCGCACGGGCTCAGCAGCAGCAGTTGCACTGGGTACCCCAGCTGCAAGGGAGCAGGATTTGGTGAACAGCACTAATGCACCACCTCTGAGGCCTTGTAAGGCTTGATTCCCTTACTCCTTCAGCCTCATCCTCCCCAGCCAGAGGAGTCCCAGCTCATTTAGCCCCTCGTAACAAGGCTCCGTCATTTATGTTGCTTTTCTCTGTCTCCTCTCAAACTCTGCTGTGTCCTTCTGGGAAGGTGCAGACCACACCACCACTGAGTACTCAAAGTGTGGATGAGCATAGGTTTTACAACCAGTTCCCAACACCCTTCCTGGTCATCCCCTGTGCTTTCACTGTTGCTACACAGTGTACTGAACATTTCTGAGAGCTGTCACCCACAGCTCCAAGCTCTTCGTTCTGTTGTGACTGTCAGTTCCAAGTTCAGCATCGTGTAGGCATGCTTCAGACAGCTTTTTCATAGACAGCTATGGCAAAACATGAAGCTTGCTTGCCAGCTTTGTGCCCACTCGTTAGGTTTAGGCTCCAGCATTCACAGTGCTGCTGTGCTTCACGTGCAGGGCTGCACTGCTGCACATCCCTGGCAGTGCTCAAGGCCAGGTTGGACGGGGCTTAGAGCAGCCTGCTCTAGTGGAAGGTGTGCCTGCCTATGGCAGGCAATTGGAACCAGATAAGCTTTAAGGTTGCTTCCAGCCCAAACCATTCCATGATCTCGGTGGCCCTGTCCTGCTCAGGATTACCCTGGCAGAGCCTTTACCTGTTTTTCAGCCAATGATTTTGGGCTGTTCCTCTCGGATGAAGACCCAAAGAAAGGGATCTGGCTGGAGGCAGGGAAGGCTCTGGACTACTACATGCTTCGCAATGGGGTAAGCATCCATCACATATCCTTCCAGCTTGTACCTGGTTTGACTCCAGATGTGCCCTCAGTGTGGAGCTAGTGTGGGTTGCCTGCCCTGCTGCCTTGCATCTTGCCCTGCAGTATCACATAAGTGGGATGGGAGATGGGAGCTGTTGGTGTGGATGAGATGGGAGATGATGGTGTGGTTGAGATGTTGGTGTGGATGTTGGCTGAGATGTTGGTTGAGATGTTGGTGTGGAGGAGATGGGAGATGGGAGCTGTTGGTGTGGGATGTGGGTGCCCTGTGCCAGTGCCGCTCCTGGGAGCTGTGCTTTGCTGTGCCCACAGGATACTATGGAGTACAAGAAGAAGCAGCGGCCCCTAAAGATCCGCATGCTGGATGGGACAGTGAAAACGGTGATGGTGGATGACTCCAAAACCGTCACGGACATGCTCATGACAATCTGTGCCCGGATTGGTGAGAGGAGGGGGCAGCAACAGGGGAAAAGGAGGTGGGGAGGGATTTCAGTGTCGGATGGGGATACAGGGGGAGCAACAGCAGCTCTGTGGAGATGCAATGGGGATGAGGGGTACGTGATGCCAGGGAGGGGGCACTGCTCTGCACCCCTGTATTGCTTCAGACTCTTTGCTGTATTTGGCAGCAAAGTTGCATTGAGCTTGGTCCTCTGCTGTCCTGCAGGCATCACCAACTATGATGAGTACTCGCTTGTTCGGGAGATTATGGAAGAGAAGAAGGAGGAGGTCACTGGCACCCTCAAGAAGGACAAGACCCTGCTGCGGGACGAGAAGAAGATGGAAAAGCTCAAGCAGAAGCTGCACACAGATGACGAGTGTAGGTGCCTGCACATGCAGGGGACGGGATCAGCCCCTGCTGAGGGCACTGGGGAGAGGAGCAGGAACCCCTGCCAGGGGAATAGCCACTACAGGGGAGTGGAGACGACTGTGATGAGGGAACATGTTCCACACTCCCTGGAGTGTCTCCTTGAAACCCAGGGCAGAGGGTGAATGCTGGGATGCACCAGACGGACGCTGATTTCTCACTCTGCATGAGCAGCCTCGGAGCAGGGATTGGCCCTGCTTCAGTGCCTGTCCCTGCTCATGCTCTGTACTTTCCTGCAGTGAATTGGCTGGACCACGGCCGGACCCTGCGTGAACAAGGCATCGACGACAACGAAACGCTGCTGCTGCGGCGCAAGTTCTTCTACTCTGACCAGAACGTGGACTCACGAGATCCTGTGCAGCTCAACCTGCTCTACGTGCAGGTACAGCTCTCTGGAGCTCCGCTGCCAGGGCTGGTGGCTGAGGGCTTTGGCCAAGAGCCACTATAGAGGGGGGAGCTTTGGGATGCACAGTTATCTCCTGGGTAAGAGCCAACTGTGTCAGTCACAGCCCTGCCCTCTACGTACTCCAGAGCTCCCTACGGGATTTCATGTCTCCTCTGTCCAATAGGAATCACCCTGACGTCCTGCTGCTCTTCCTCTCCCAGGCTTGGTGATGGTCCCTCCGGGGACAACCTAGTCCTAAATCCTTTCTTTTAGGGCCACTTCTTTTAAGCCTGGAAAACAGGTCCTGCTTGTTGTGGAGAGGAGCGGTGGCAGGGCTGCCCAGCCAACAGCAGTGTCTCCTCTTCTCACGCAGGCTCGCGATGACATCCTGAACGGTTCCCACCCTGTCTCCTTCGACAAAGCCTGCGAGTTTGCTGGGTACCAGTGCCAGATCCAGTTTGGGCCGCACAACGAGCAGAAGCACAAGCCGGGCTTTCTGGAGTGAGTGTTCCCGGGAGCCCCTGGGCTTGTCTTGGGGTGGTTCAAGCCCCTCGGGTGGTTCAAGCAGCTTAAATCGTAGAATCATAGAATCAAAATGGTTTGGGTTGGAAAGGACCTTAAGATCATCCAGTTCCAACCCGCGGCCTTGGGCAGGGATGCCTCACTCTAGACCATGTCACCCAAGGCTCTGTACAACCTGGCCTTGAACACCACTAGGGATGGAGCATTCACAGCTTCTTTGAGCAACCCTTTCCAGTGCCTCAGCACCCTCACAGTAAAGAGCTTCCTCCTTATATCCGATCCAAACTTCCTCTGTTTAAGTTTAAACCAATTTCCCCTAGTCCTATTACTACAGTCCCAGCACTGCGCCAGCGCATGAGACTCTGGTTGCCTTTGCTACAACCCCTCTCCTCTGTGCACAGGGTGCCAGTCCTACATCCTGCTCCTCCTGGCACCCCCAAGGGACATGCAGCCAGCTCCGATGGGGGGATCCCAGACCACCATATGCCCTCCTCTAATGCCACATTACGTGCTGCGTGCTCAGCCCATCCACCCTGCACTGAGGCAGCTTTCATTACTGCAGCAACCTCTCCCACATCCTTCCTGCTCCCAAAAACTCCCAGCCCGTGCCCTGGCAGAGGTTCATCCAAGGCTCTGGGTTTGGCCTCTTTGTAGTTGAAGACAAATGCTGGCTTGATCTCTGCTGCTAACAGCTGGCTTGGGTGTCTCTTGGCAGGCTCAAGGATTTCCTGCCCAAGGAGTACATGAAGCAGAAAGGGGAACGCAAGATCTTCATGGTATGTGCAGGGGGCATGTTGAGACCTGGTCTTCTTGTTCCTCCATGCCAAAGGTTGAGGCTGCTGTTGTTTTTGGAGGCAATACATAGCAGCTCGGCGGGTGAGAAACAGGAGCAGAAACTGTAGGGCAAGCAGATAAGCATCTCCTGTGGTCCCAGAGGTCAGAGGGATGCTGTAGGAGGGTCAGGGGATGTCAGTTGGGTGGGGAGAGCCTGGGACAGCTGTGACAGTGGTGGTGGCACAGCCAGGGAACCGTGGAGCCTAGTGTGATATTGTCTTTGCTGTTGCAGGCGCACAAGAGCTGTGGGAACATGAGTGAGATTGAAGCCAAAGTTCGCTATGTGAAACTTGCCCGTTCCCTTAAGACATATGGAGTCTCCTTCTTCTTAGTCAAGGTAGAGCCGCAGCCCCCGTGGTCCCACCTCTCACCAGCCAGAATTCCTCTTCAGCATCCCTCCATTTGTTGTGTCTCCAGTTTCTGCTTCTCAGCCCGCATTGCTCCAGTTTTCCCTCTGTCTCCACTATCCTTCCTGGTTTTCCCTGTGCACTACCTTCCCATTCCTTGGTTCATGTTTTTTCTCATTTTCAAGCCCTATGTCACAAGCAGAAAGTGTGGCCTGTGTAGCAATAGCAGACATCTGTGGCTGCCGAAGGTCTCTGCTTGAGTGGATCTGCTGTAACCCTTCTGTTTTGGCCCGCAGGAGAAGATGAAGGGGAAGAACAAGCTGGTGCCGCGGCTGCTGGGGATCACCAAGGAGTGTGTGATGCGTGTAGACGAGAAGACCAAGGAAGTGATTCAGGAGTGGAACCTGACCAACATCAAGCGTTGGGCAGCATCACCCAAGAGCTTCACCCTGGTAGGGACAAGCCCTGGTCCTCACCACCCCAACCCCAGCCGTGCCCCATGCGGGGCTGCTCTCAGGCCAGCCCCTCTCTTGGGTATTGCCCCATGGTGGGACAGCCTTGCCCTCCTCTGGTACCTCTCCTGGCTATTGTTTTGAAGGCTGGCACTTGGGTGCTTAGCGCATACCAGAGGGGCTCAGAGTGGCTGCCAGTGCCACAGTGCTACCCTGTGCCCTGCTGTTGCAGGACTTTGGGGATTACCAGGATGGTTACTACTCGGTGCAGACCACGGAAGGGGAGCAGATCGCACAGCTGATTGCTGGCTACATCGATATCATCCTCAAAAAGGTGAGGCTGTGCTGGGAAGGGCAGCGATAACCAGCTCCTCTCTGGAGAGGGATGCACGGTGACCCTTCCAGCCTGCCTCCAGCTGGCGCATGGAGAGCTGGAGTTGGGTCAGGGGTATATGGTGGGATGGTGGTGGGCTGCAGGAGGAGGGGAAGGCTGGGAAGCGTGTGCTGGCTGACACATTTTCTCCTTCCCTCTGCAGAAGAAGAGCAAAGACCACTTTGGACTGGAGGGGGATGAGGAGTCCCCCATGCTGGAAGACACCGTGTCTCCAAAGAAGTAAGTTCTCCAGGGGCAAGGCAGCTGCCAAGCAGAACTTGAGTGGAGAGCAGTCTCCAGCCAAGCTTGCAGCACAGCATACGTGGGGGAAGAGCTGCCAGTCCTTCAGAGCAGCACTTCCACAGGCCGTGGGCATCCCTTGACCTGGTACTTCTCCCTGTTTCAGGTTGACTGTCTTGCAGCAGCAGTTTAACCGTGTAGGCAAGGCAGAGCTGGGTGCAGTGGCCCTGCCAGCCATCATGCGCACCGGGGCTGGAGGGCCTGAGAACTTCCAGGTGGGCACAATGCCACAGCCTCAGCTGCAGATCACCAGTGGCCAGATGCACCGCGGGCACATGCCTCCCCTGGTAAGCTCTCCCTGTGCCCACACAGACCCCAAAAGGTGCCCATCATTGTGCAGACCCATCCATTTGGGTCCATGAGCTACAGTCCCCTGGCTGCAGCCTCTCCTCCAGGTTGAGCTGCCCCAGGCTGCTGTGCCTGGCCAGCCCCACCAGTGCTGTGCTTTGCAGCATGGCCCTGCGCCTGCCTTTGGTGTCCCCCATGTCCTCTGCAGCTGGAGAACCGCTTGGAAAAGGCCACGAGGAGGCCGTGGGGTCCCATTGCTTGTGCTCCCTGCTCCCCAAGAGCTGGTTAACTGTGACTTGCTTGTACCCACAGTGGGACTGGGAATTTCCCAGTGGAAGGTGCAAAGGGGAGACCCCCTTTTTGCTAGGTGCACCCCCCATTATGGAGACACCTACCTAGAGCACTGTCACCAGCAGCACGTTACACCATGTTGTGGGGGGGGCATGTGAGAAATATTTAAGCCTTGATTTCGAGCCTCCAGCATATTTCCATCCTGTCTCTGTGTTGCAGACTTCAGCCCAGCAAGCCCTGACTGGCACCATCAACTCCAGCATGCAGGCTGTGCATGCAGCCCAGGCCACACTAGATGACTTTGAGACATTGCCACCCCTTGGGCAGGATGCTGTGAGTGTTGGTGAAGGCTCTGTGGAAGGGGGGACCTTGCTGGAGGTTGCTGGCTTGGCTGGGTGAGGCTGATCACATTCCCAGGAGAGGTGTAAGCAGCTCCTGGGGAGATCTGCTGCCTGCAAAGAGGTGGGGTTGTATCCCCAGGAGTGGAGGGGCACTTGGTCATCTTGCTTCATCAGGATGGGTTGGGGAGTTTGGGGTGGTCACAGCTCTTCCTTCTCTCTTCCTTGTCTCCTCCTTCCTACATCTGTCTGTGTGAGGATGACTGCAGTTACCCACCACCTCCACCACCATCTCCTGACCCTGTTCTCTCTATTTCAGGCATCCAAAGCTTGGCGCAAGAACAAAATGGATGAGTCGAAGCATGAGATCCACTCCCAAGTGGATGCTATCACTGCCGGCACAGCCTCAGTGGTCAACCTCACAGCAGGTACGTGGAGGATTGAAGAGGGATGCCCCGTTTCGAACAAGGCTCGGTGCCGCAAGGACTCAGTCAGGAATCAACATGGTTAGACTAAAGCCCATTTATTGATGGCGCAGTTACAGTTTATGTACTTCAGGCTTACAGCTCTAACATTACGTGTCTTTCTATGGTTGGTTACATAAACTTAGCAACATGAATACTATTGGTTAACATGTTTTGCGAGAACCTAAAGTGTGCTTTTTTATAAGCGAGCAAGATTTACAGCCCAATTTAGCTACCTCCTTATCTTAGCTCCTTCTTATCTTCCAGGCCTGTATTCTTGTTTCATTAACTATCCTGGAGTTACTTCTTTTCCACGGTTGGCTGCACAGAGGTAACCAGGAGTTACCCCTGCTACATGGCCAACTGCACATAGTTGCTTTCATTCAGAGCAGGCCTATGTCCATTCTCTTAACAATAAATCGTCGGCATCTCCCCCTTTCTTTTCTTGAATAAACCAAAGCTGTTTTACCAATTTTTCAATCATACCACAAATACATTGCAAAATACTAAGTCTGATCATAACTATGGTCAAGACTATCACTAAAATCATTCCAATACCTTTAATCAGAGATGTGAGCCAAACATTAAAACCCCAAGATGTAAGAAGGGCATCTAACCAAGAAATGTTATTGTTCTGATAGACCTTGTGAAGTACCCTCGCATGCTTCCAAATTTCTTAAACATCTTTCAAGGTCTTTCCAGGCTGACCAACATAACTACAACAAGATTCATTAATTAAAGTACATACTCCACCTGCTTGAGCTGTTAATATGTCTAAAGCTTTACGATTCTGCAAAACTATATTTTTTAAAGAATCTACTTCTACTTGCAAACCAAAAAGCGCTGTTTTGGTGTGATTCGCTATAGCCTCCATTTCTCCTGAAACATTAACTATGGCTCTTTCTAGCTGAGCCACTCCTAGAGCCAGTATTAAGGCTCTAACAAAGCTATGATATGGTGTTCCATAAGTTAACAGTGGATTGTTAACCTCTCTTTTCGTTTGACCTTGTCCCCATAATCCTCGCACTGTACCATGCAATTCCGTGTGACTAATCAGTGCCAGAAGGGGGGCTAACAAGCCCATAGTACCCTGGCCTGTCCAATTTGCTGGGAGTTGTTTTCTTGCTTGTCCATTTCCGCAAGGCCACCAATAGCCAGTAGGTAAGTACATGTGGCCTTAATATGAAGGTTCACGTTATGGGTGGCTCTGCCCCACAAATAATCTGCCCAATGCCGTGCTCCTATTCCATCCAAATACTGCCCTGGTAAATTTGGATCAGCAGAGTGATGTAGCTTTAGTTTAATAACTGACCACTTGCTAAATGACTGATTGATGTAGCCTAAGTTTTCCCCTCCAGTCGAATAGTTTATATATGGAATGGTATCATTAATTATCTCTCAGACAAATGAGATGTCTTCCATAGCCACCATTTCACTCTTGCACTGGTATGAAGTGTTCAACAGACTATGTGGGTTAAGGTCGGTCCAGTTACTCGATGGAATTCCCAACAGTGGTCTGTCAAAATGGTCTGCTTGACCACATATCCAGCAGTCTTTCAGTTGCGTATAGTTGACCAATTTAGTTAACATAGCCACATATGTATTATCATCAAAGACAGCATAACAAACTGACAATAGACAATATAGGCCTATGCTGGTCTTAATTCCTGGGCATTCCATCCTTCTCATATTTCCCCTTTCTTTTCTTTAACTTCCACTGGAATCATTTTGCACGCTTTGCTTTAGTTTTTTCCCACCTTTCAGGGAGAACTTCCCATATATATGGCACTCATAAGGGTCGGTAGCATTCATATGCAATCACGTTACATCCTTTATTACGTTCTACAACTTGATTACACAAATCTCCCTCAGCTGCATAATACCTTTGCATTCCCAAATATTCGTGACCTGTAATTACCAAAATACGAGCAGGCGCACCAGTGTCCCAAAGAGCTTTTCTATAACATAACTCACAATATAATTGACAAAACACTGAATGTTTCCAAACTTGGTTTTCCGCAATCGTCGCATTCAGTCAAAACCCACGGTTCACGAGTCCCACAACTAGGACATAGCAAACACAATGTGTCCA
>JARCZZ010040196.1:32948-78003 GCA_030323915.1 Brotogeris chrysoptera
GTTTTACAAGTGACAAATCCATACAATACAAGGTGTAGTTTCTTATTAGCAACTGGCTAGTAAGTACAGGTGGTTTTGTGCACAAAATCACAGCCTCTAATAATAGCTACTTTACAAGCACATATATTCAAGCTGTTACTTTCCAGTTGCCCCCAGGTGATGTTTTGCAGTCATTCATTTCTCTCTTCCTCTATCTCATTCTGCTCAGGATATTTACGGTCAGCTTCTGTAGCTGAGGCATTGGGCTTTTCCAGTCGTCTGTCCAGCTCATGACAAGGCTTGACAAACTTTGCAGGCAGCCACCATGGACCTGTAGATAGGAGGACACAAATATACCCCCTCCCGCAGGTTATCAGTTCTTGAGAAGTAAGTCAGGTTAAAATGTTTCCTTAAAGCAAAGGCATTCTGATGAAACAGGAATGTGAAGCAGCTGCAGGAGCAAACTGCACCGTGTTAACAGTCAAGAAGTTTTCTCTGCCACCCTGATGCTGTTTGGGTGGAGGTTGGTAAAGCTTGGGGGTGCACTATCCCTCTTGCTTTTTCAGTTAGCAGTTCATGTTTCAAGTCTTGGATTCACCCCTGGGTTACCTTAAACACACTATGCAGGACTGCTCGGCAGCAGCAGCTACGAAGTCCTGTCTGCCCAGCAGCAGCTACAGCTGCCTGCCTGCTGAGCAGCAGCCATAAATACCTGCCAGCAGCAGCACTTTTTTATTAACCCTTTCTTGCCTTGAAAGGGTAATCTGCTGCCCCTTAAAAACTTTTACATGAACCCGACAGCAAAAGAATACACAGAACACCTCAACACACACACACATGGGATCCCACAAACACAGTCCACACAAATACAATATTTAAAACACAAAATGGAGACAATCATTACCCCCACTACATGGTCCCACATTCAAAACGTGGTGCAACGACCCTATGAAGACAATCAAGAAACCAGCTCCAAGCGAGCGGCATCATCGCAGTGCAAGGTGGCAGGCTCAATCTCAGCGGGCGTCCCCGTGGAGGCTCTGCCTCCCTCACATTGCGTGAGGCTTGGGCTTTTATACCGGCCAAAATGCACACTCATTCCGATGCAGGTGGCCAGCCTGCATCGGGAGAAGTGGCCAGCAGTATCTGTAAAGGTCTGCAAGGGTCGGTAGAAACATGAACATACTTATATTTGCCAACTTTTAGTACATGAATATCACAGACTATGTAAAATCCCGGAGTATTGGAGGGGGGTGGGGTGTACAACACTGAGCTCCACTGTCGAATTCTTTGACTTATTGCTGACTTTAACTCCTTCAGTGCTTTCCAATCTAGAGACCCCTGAACCTGTCCTGCTTGGTTAATCATTACAGGAAAAGCTTTTGGTATCTCAATAGGTAGTATTTGACTGTCCAGTATAGCATCTTGAATAACACCCCTCCAGTGCATTGCTGCAGGATGATCTTGATGTGCTGGCAGAGTCTGCAGCAACATTGCAGGTGGAGTCGGTGGTAGTGGTACGTGCGTAGCCATGTCAGAGGTCTGTGAATTTGCACGTCCATCATGAAGTGTCTGTAATTGCTCATCTAACAGTCCTGTCCATTTGTCCCACCCTTGACGATCTCGAGGATCGAGGGGGAGGGAAGCCAGGGGCGGCAAAGGTGGTATCGGCGGGTACAAATTTGTATCCCCTGGCCCATCCGTCAGTTCTGGTTCTTCCCACTTGGTGTTTCGTGGGGGTGGAAAAAGATCTTTAGTCACTGTCTGTGGAGCTGCGGCCCTAACGAATGGACTATTTGAGCATTTTGGCCGAGCTCCTTCTCCGAGTAAGTCCCGATTTTCTCCCTGGCGTGGGGGCAGTCGGACTGCTCAAACATCCAGACTCTGGGGCGCGGAGCCCTTCGCGACAGATTCACCCCTTGCGCCCCAAAGGGAAATTCAGTAGTAGTATCGTCCGAAAAAGCCGCAAATGCAGCTTCGGTAACTTGTCTTTCTGCTTGCATTCCCGTGAACGTCTCTCTCAGCAGGCGCCATAAAATAGCAAATGACGCAGTCTCTTTTGAACCCAAGGTCACTTCATCCCATAAAACTTCGCCAGTTCTTTCCCACACAACAGGCTTGAACGCATCATACGCCCCTTCTATCAGGTCTTTATCTTTAGTCCGCAAGAGCAATTTTCGTAAGATAATATTATCATACTCACTCCCTCTCTTAGAGAGGATATGCTGAAACAGCTTTAGTACGGCTTCCTCTTCTTTACTGAGCTTATTCCCCATACTGCCTTTCAAGCATTAAAAGACATGGTTGCTCACCTTTCCACTGCAGTGCTTTCCGGGCTCTTATCTGGCCCCCGGGCTCTATTTGGCCACGCTGAGTCGCTTTCTTTCCAGACTCTTATCCAGCCCCCGGTGCTCCTATCCGGCCCACGGTGAGATGGCTCCCAGCCGGTGGTCCGTGGCATCACACTCCATCATGGCCCCCTTCCACGGTCCCGGAGGTCAGAATGGGTCGTGCTAATTAATTTTCAATATGAAAAGTATCCAGGTCCCTGTCCATTATTCTCAATACGAAAAGTACCCAGGTCCTGGTCCCTGTTCGGGCGCCATTTGCCGCAAGGACTCAGTCAGGAATCAATACGATTAGACTAAAGCCCGTTTATTGATGGCGCAGTTACAGTTTATGTACTTCAGGCTTACAGCTCTAACATTACGTGTCTTTCTATGGTTGGTTACATAAACTTAGCAACATGAATACTATTGGTTAACATGTTTTGCGAGAACCTAAAGTGTGCTTTTTTATAAGCGAGCAAGATTTACAGCCCAATTTAGCTACCTCCTTATCTTAGCTCCTTCTTATCTTCCAGGCCTGTATTCTTGTTTCATTAACTATCCTGGAGTTACTTCTTTTCCATGGTTGGCTGCACAGAGGTAACCAGGAGTTACCCCTGCTACATGGCCAACTGCACATAGTTGCTTTCATTCGGAGGAGGCCTATGTCCATTCTCTAACAAGAAATCATCCGCAGCTCGGTGTGTCTTGACTGCTGGAAGGTCACAGCTCCTGCCTTCTGTCAGGGGCTAGATGAGCCAGTCTTCCCCAGCTAGAGCTAAATCAGCCCTGTCTGCTGCTAATATGCCTGTAGACATGGGCTGCCCCTGCAGCCCACCCTGACTTTGCCCAGCCCAGTCCTTCCTCCCAGTCTATGGCTGACCAGCGATCCTCTAGATGCAGGGCATGTTGTCCAGGCCCTGCCGTAGGTCTGAGCACAGCTGCTGCATGGTGCAGCTCCCCTTCCCCATGCTGTCCTGCTCAAACTCAGCTGACGCAGGCTTAGGAGCAGGGGGGTCTCTTCCCATGTTCCCAGGAGGGAACCACCTCAGTGACAGGCACGGGGGTGCTCTTGGAGCATCACTTGAAGCGCATCCCATCCTGACACCTCTCCTCCTGCCCAGGGGATCCAGCAGACACGGACTACACCGCTGTGGGCTGCGCTGTCACCACCATCTCTTCCAACCTGACGGAGATGTCCAAGGGTGTGAAGCTGCTGGCTGCACTGATGGAGGATGAAGGAGGGAATGGCCGACAGCTTCTGCAGGCTGCCAAGAACCTGGCGAGTGCTGTCTCAGACCTGCTGAAAACAGCACAGCCTGCCAGCGCTGAGGTGAGGGGCAGGAGGGGCCATCAGGAGAGGGTTTTGTTGCTTGCTCTCGAACCCGGTGTTGATCTTGGCTTGTTCCTTGCAGCCTCGCCAGAACCTCCTGCAGGCGGCTGGCCTGGTGGGCCAGACGAGTGGGGAGCTGCTGCAGCAGATAGGGGAGAGCGACACCGACCCCCGGTTCCAGGTTGGTGCAGCCGAGGACTCACTCCCTAAAACCGTCAGCTTTTGCACAGGACCTGGCTCCGGGCGCAGTGACTTTGCTGAGGGAGGGGACAGGCCATTGCCCATCTGTGTCCCTAGAGCCGCAGTGATATAACACCTCTTATCTTGTGGATTCCCATGTAGATCCCAGAAAGCCGGCGTGCTTGGATCCTGTCTGCCTCTGACCCAAAGACGGTAAAAAGGGGGCTGTAGGCACAGTGTGGTGGTCCTTGCCCTCTCCGGTGCAAGGGGTGCTCCTCTGAGGACAATCAGCTGAACTCTTTGGAGAAGGGCTCTTGTCAAAATCCTCCTTTTCTGGTGGTTGGCTTTCAGAAGTCCATGCACTCGGGTCATCCCTGTGTGAGCACTGTGTGTGTCGTGCCTGTGAGAGCTGCAGGGTGGCTGCAGCATCATGGGGTGTTTCAGTTTGGCTTCCAGCTGGCTTGTTTTCCTGCAGTTGCTCCTTCCAGCACAAGCGAAATAACACAGTGTGCTGGGTAGGAGGACCCAGCCATTATACAGACCAAAGCAGCCTCCAGAAACAAGGTGTTTCTGTTCACGGCGACCTTAGCATAAATAGAAAAGCCTTGACATTTAGACAAAGGGAACAGAAAAGACAAGAACAGGGGTGGAAGCTGTGCTCAGCCAAACACCAGTGCCAGCACAGGGGCATCCCCATGTGGCAGGTTTAGGACCTGGAAGATGATTTGCACACATGCAGTGGTATGCTCTGCCTTGGAGCTGTCAGACCCGAGTGTATCTACTTCCCTCCTTGGGCTCTGATGCAGTAGTCTGGGGACTCTGGAGCCGGTTGCATGCGCCCTTTGCTCTCTCCTCCTGTCTGGAAAGGTGGTGGCTTGCAGTGGGAATAGGCCTGGCTTGCAGGAGGTGAGGGGATGTTGTGACGCTGATTTGGTGGCTGGAGGCTTTGCTGTCCTTCTTGGGGCCACTCACTGTGAGCACGCACACAGCAGGAGGGTTGCAGGCACAGCAGGCGGTGAGCTCTGGCCCCTGTACCAAGGTTGTTGCCCCAAGCACTTGCTGTCGGGCACTGGTGCTGCCAGTTTTCACCAGCAGCATGCCACAGGAGCTAATCCTGGTGTACAGTCATCTCTGATGCCCTGCAGGAAAGCAGTTTGCTGTGTGCTGGTTGCTGCCTGTTGTGTGCTGGCAGGGTGGCCCCATGCCTTCCCTTCTGCCCTGGGGGTGAGGAGGCTGGGTGCTGTGTCATACCTCTCCTTTAGCCCCAGCGAGGACTGTAGAGATATAGCCTGTTGTGAAGGAGCTAGAAAATAGCTGGCATGCCTGCAATACAGATGACCAGAGGCAGCATCTCCTGCTCCTCTGTTGCTTGTGGGGTGAGCCTGTGGGCAGGCAGATGCCCCTGGTGTGGCTGTGCCAAAGCAGCTTGTGCCTGCCATTTGGCAGGAGGGGTTTGTAATTGTTTGGCTTTGCATCCCTCCACGTAAAGCTCAGCAGTGCCTTGCAGAGCTTGTTGCTGTGGTACCATCAGGGACTTGCAGCAGTCGTTGCCTAGGCAATAAGCGGGTCAGCAGTAAGCAGGTCACAGGTGCTGGGATGATGCTGAGCATTGCCTGAGATGCACCAGGTGGTGTTTATGGCAGTGCTGTGCTGCGGGCTGCGGCTCCAGGCCGTATTACAGCCTCACCGCTGGCTGTGGCACACAGCGGAGGGGGAGTCAAGGTGTTGCCAGCCACCCCAGGTGATCCATGGTGCCGGTGCTGGGACTGAGTGGACGAAAGGCCCCTGAGAGCTCATGTTTCCCAGCTGAATATTTCACGAGCGCCCTGCGGGTGGCTCCGTTGTTGCTCCTGCTGTAGTGGCTCCTGCGCTGACCCTCTCCCGTTCTGTTCCCCACAGGACATGCTCATGCAGCTGGCAAAGGCGGTGGCCAGCGCCGCGGCCGCGCTGGTGCTCAAAGCCAAGAACGTGGCTCAGAAGACAGAGGATGCTGCGCTGCAGACGCAGGTGATCGCTGCTGCCACCCAGTGTGCCCTCTCCACCTCCCAGCTGGTGGCCTGCACCAAGGTAAGCGGCAAGGCTTTAACTCGTGCCTGACTGTGGTGGCAGCTCCATGGTGGGGTTGCGGGTGTGCTAGAGCTACACTTCCTAAGGTGGGACATTAGGGATCTGGCACAGCTTGGGTTGTGGTCGTTGTCACTGTGCCCAAGCACTGTATATCCTCTGTGGAGGAGCAGAAGCCAGGGACAGCTATCCCTGCACATCGCCTACATGGAACCCACCACGTTTGCTCTCTCCTCCTCCCCAGGTAGTGGCTCCCACAATCAGCTCACCAGTGTGCCAGGAGCAGCTGATCGAGGCTGGCAAGTTGGTGGCCAAGTCAGCAGAGGGCTGTGTGGAGGCATCCAAGGCAGCCACCAGTGATGACCAGCTCCTGAAGCAGGTTGGGGTGGCAGCCACGGCCGTCACCCAGGCCCTGAATGACCTGCTGCAGCACATCAAGCAGCATGCCTTGGGTGGGCAGCCCATCGGGCGCTATGACCAGGCCACTGACACCATCCTCAACGTCACCGAGAACATATTCAGCTCCATGGGTGATGCTGGTGAGAGCCCTGGTGGCAGCCAGAATAGAGCGTGGTGGATGGGGAGGTATCAGGGAGCCTGTGGACTTGCTAACGGGGCCACCCTTCCTTCCTGCCCCAGGGGAAATGGTGCGTCAGGCTCGTATTCTGGCTCAGGCCACTTCCGACCTTGTCAACGCCATCAAAGCTGATGCAGAAGGAGAGACAGACCTTGAGAACTCACGCAAGCTGCTGAGTGCAGCGAAGATCCTGGCTGATGCCACTGCCAAGATGGTGGAGGCTGCGAAGGTCGGTGATGTAGGACAGGAGGAATGCTGGCTTTGGCCTCCAGCCTATCTTGATTACATCTGCTCAGGGCTGAGAAAGGGACAAACAGACCCTGGATGGGAAGTGGTTCCAGAGCAAGGTCCTGCACTGAGCTAGAGACCTTTGTTATGGAATGAGGCTCTTCCTGGAGCTGTGGGTAGTGGCAGAGGAGCAGTTTGCTCTTGTGCAGTTGCACTCTCCCAGAGAGGCTTCGGTCACTGGTAAAGCAGCCAGGCTGCCTTGGAGGGGACTCCTCAGCATCAGGCCAGGGCACAGGAGGACCCTGTGGTCCCTGCAAGGTGTGATGGGTTTCCTATTCTCTGCAGGGAGCCGCAGCCCACCCAGACAGCGAGGAGCAGCAGCAGCGCCTGCGCGAGGCCGCAGAGGGGCTCCGCATGGCGACCAATGCCGCAGCCCAGAACGCCATCAAGAAGAAGCTGGTGCACAAGCTGGAGGTGAGACCCTGGGCAAGGGACCACCGAGGGCAAGCAGGCAGGGTCAGTGAGACCCGACCAGGAGCCCCCACGTCTCTGCGCTTCCCAGAGGGATGGAGTCCCTTTTGATACAGCATCCGTGGTGCATCCCAGAGACCTCCCCGCTGCTCCCTTCCCATGTGTGCACCACGTTGCTTTGGGATGCTGGGTGTTGAGGGTGCTGGGGATGTTCTGGTGGGCCGCAGTGCGTGGTGGATGGCTCGGGGCAGAGTGACCTGGTGGTGACCAGTGCTAACCCATGCATCCCTTTGTCAGCACGCAGCCAAGCAAGCCGCTGCCTCTGCCACCCAGACCATCGCTGCGGCACAGCATGCTGCCTCCTCCAACAAGAACCCTGCTGCACAGCAGCAGCTGGTGCAGAGCTGCAAGGTAAGGGCCCAGGCCTCATCCTGCCATCTCCCTTCTCCCATCAGCTGTGCTGGGGTTTCCTGCTCAAACACAGTGGGCAGGCAGGACCTTGGGGTCCTCATGGAGCTTCTCCAGGAGCTGATTTTCTGGTCACTTGTCCTGCATTAGATCCATCTCCTCCCAACCTCTGCACTGATGTTCCTCTTTGGCAGGTAGTGGCAGAGCAGATCCCGATGCTGGTGCAGGGTGTCCGAGGGAGCCAATCCCAGCCAGACAGCCCCAGTGCTCAGCTGGCTCTTATTGCTGCCAGCCAGAACTTCCTTCAGGTACCGGATTCTCCTGCACCAGCTCTGGTGCTACAGCTTTCCTACCCTGCCTGGGATGCTGTGAAACCTTCTGCACATGGGCAGCAAAGAGGTGCTGCGCGTTCATCCCTTTCTCACTGCTTTTCCCTTTGCTCTGGCAGCCTGGTGGGAAGATGGTAGCTGCAGCCAAAGCCACCGTCCCTACCATCACAGACCAGGCCTCCGCGATGCAGCTCAGCCAATGTGCCAAGAACTTGGCCGCCGCTCTGGCTGAGCTCCGCACGGCTGCCCAGAAGGTGAGAGGCTGGGTCCCATCCTGCAGGAGGACCCTGGCTGTGTGTAGTAGGGGGAAACATGGGGACAGTCCCGCAGCAGGTCATGGGTGGGCTCAGGGGTCACCCCACTCACCTTCCCTTCTCCCCATCGCAGGCTCAGGAGGCGTGTGGACCCTTGGAGATAGATTCTGCTCTGGGTCTGGTGCAGAGCCTGGAGAGGGACTTGCAGGAAGCCAAGGCAGCTGCCCGTGATGGCAAGCTCAAGCCTCTGCCAGGGGAGACGGTGAGTGCATGGGGTGGTGCAGGGTGGGTGCTGGAGAAGGGCAGCCACCAGAATGTGCAGCCCACCACCATATCTGCACTTACCCTCTGCAGATGGAGAAGTGTGCCCAGGACCTGGGGAACAGCACGAAAGCCGTGAGCTCCGCCATCGCTCACCTCCTTGGAGAGGTGGCCCAGGGCAATGAGAACTACACAGGTACCAGCCTCAGCACCAGGGCTGGGAGAGGGAAGGGTGCTGTGCCAGCAGCCACTGACCTCTCCATGTCCCCAGGCATCGCCGCCCGAGAGGTGGCCCAGGCCCTGCGCTCGCTCAGCCAGGCTGCCCGTGGTGTGGCAGCCAACACTGCCGACCCGCAGGCACAGAATGCCATGCTGGAGTGTGCCAGCGACGTGATGGACAAAGCCAACAACCTCATCGAGGAGGCGCGGAAAGCTGTGGGCAAGCCTGGAGACCCAGAGAGCCAGCAACGCCTGGCCCAGGTGGGAGGATGGGTACCCTGGTGTGCCCTGCCATCCCTGGGGAAAGGCACAAGGCTGGCCACAGGATGGTGACCCCTCTTTGTTTCTCTGCAGGTGGCTAAAGCAGTGTCTCAGGCCCTGAGCCGCTGTGTTAACTGCTTGCCGGGGCAGCGAGACGTGGACGCTGCCATCCGCATGGTTGGAGAGGCCAGCAAGAGGCTGCTCTCAGATTCGGTGAGCTGAGCCGGGGCGGGAGAGGATGAGGGAAGCCTTGTAGGCATGCGAACCAGTCTGTCTGCACTGGCTTTCTCTATAGCATATCCCCAAGCGTGTACCACCCCTTCATCCTCCATCTCCATCCTCCTCACTGCCTCTCCTAACTGGTCTCCCTGCCTCCAGTTCCCTGCCAGCACCAAGAGCTTCCAGGAGGCGCAGAGCCAGTTGAACCAGGCAGCTGCGGGGCTCAACCAGTCTGCCAACGAGCTGGTGCAGGCGTCGCGTGGCACCCCGCAAGACCTGGCCAAGTCCTCTGGCAAATTTGGGCAGGACTTCAATGAGTTCCTGCAGGCGGGAGTGGAGATGGCCAGCCAGTCCCCGGTGAGAGCGAGTGCCCCTCGGGTGATGCTGCGTGGTTTGGGATGCCTGAGAGGGTGGCTGACCACAGGCGGGGTGTCTGGGCAGGGTGGTTAGGGTGGTTGTGGCCAGTGCAGCTGGTGAGATGGGATCTGGGGCTGTACAAAGCCGCAGCAGCAGGGAGAAAGTGGCTTGGGTTGGTTCAGTGAGTGTTGTCGCTGTTGGACGAGTTAGGTGAAGGGAGCTGGCTCAGCTTGAAAACCACCAAAGCAGTCCCAGGGTGTGGAGCTTGGAAATGTGCTGCAGGTAACTCTTCTTGGCTCCTTGCAGAATAAGGAAGACCAGGCACAGGTGGTGTCAAACCTGAAGAGCATCTCCATGTCCTCCAGCAAGCTGCTGCTGGCTGCAAAGGCGCTCTCTGCTGACCCTGCAGCGCCCAACCTCAAGAATCAGTTGGCAGCAGCAGCACGGTAGGAGAAACTGCTCTGAGTGAGCTGCTTGCTGTAGCAGAGGGGCAAGGTTGTGGGGTGGTGTTGATCCGTGACTCTTTCTCCCTTGTCTCTCGCAGGGCTGTGACTGACAGCATTAACCAGCTGATCACCATGTGCACCCAGCAGGCGCCAGGCCAGAAGGAGTGTGACAATGCCCTGCGGGAGCTGGAGGTGAGAAACCACATCTTGATGAGGCTGGGATAGCTGGGTGCTGTGATGGTGGGGGGAGGAGAGCTGTGCCCCACTGCGAGGAGCAGGAGGGAGCCAAGAGGAGATGCAAGCAGAGGGCATGGACCCTTCCCCTGAATGTCATGCCTGTGTCCCTGCAGACGGTGAAGGAGCTGTTGGAGAACCCCACCCAGACAGTCAATGACATGTCCTACTTCAACTGCCTCGACAGCGTCATGGAGAACTCCAAGGTGAGCCCTGAGCAGGTCTGGGGAAGGACGGGGAGGGTTTGGGAAGGATGTGGGGAGCAACGGGAAGGGTGGTTCCACCTCTGCTGAAGAAGCACAGTGTGCTCTGAGCCTGGGAGCACTGCGGGAGCAGGAGGTGGTGTCCACAACCGGTGTGTCCCTGCAGGTGCTGGGCGAGTCCATGGCTGGCATCTCCCAGAACGCCAAGAACAGCAAACTGCCCGAGTTTGGCGAGTCCATCAGTGCCGCCTCCAAAGCTCTCTGTGGGCTGACGGAGGCAGCTGCTCAGGTGAGACAGGCTCGGTCGCAGCCCTGAGCATTGCCACAGTGCACAGTTGCCATAGTACCCCTGCTCCTCCAAGCCTGTCCCTGTAGGACGGTCCCACAAGCCTCCTCTGCAGCCTGTATCCGCTCTGAGCCTTCCTGCTGTGTGTGAGCTCTCTCTCATCACCCCTCTCACGCTCTCAGGCTGCCTACCTCGTGGGGGTGTCGGACCCCAACAGCCAGGCTGGACAGCAGGGCTTGGTAGACCCCACTCAGTTTGCCAGAGCTAACCAAGCCATCCAGATGGCCTGCCAGAACCTGGTGGACCCTGCCTGCACCCAGTCCCAGGTGAGTGTGAGGTGGGGCGTCATTAGGGGCATTTTCTTGCATGAAAGGGAGTGTGAGGCTGGTTGGAAGAGCTGTGTCCCAAGAGTTGGCTAAGATTATGGCTAGTGTGTCATCAGCTGCACTGGGAGCCAGCTGGCTGCTTTGATGCAATGGTGACAGCCCAGTTGGGCGTGCAGGACCTTGGCAATCCTTCTTGGGTCCCAAGAGGGATCCCTGCGGTCACTGATGCCCCATGTGGGGCAGGCAGGAAGGTGGAGCTCTAGGGATGGGGAGTTGTGGTGGATCCTGCCTTACCCTGCTCTTCCCTGCAGGTGCTGTCAGCAGCCACCATCGTAGCGAAGCACACCTCAGCCCTGTGCAACACGTGCCGCCTGGCCTCCTCTCGCACCGCCAACCCTGTGGCCAAGCGCCAGTTTGTCCAGTCAGCCAAGGAGGTGGCCAACAGCACGGCCAACCTGGTGAAGACCATCAAGGTGAGGTCTCCCTGCTGGGACACCATGGTGGGGATGGGATTTGGGGCATGGTGGAGGTTGGATAACTGCTTTGGTCTCCTCACACCAGGCCCTGGATGGCGAGTTCAACGAGGAGAACCGGGAGCGGTGCCGCGCCGCCACTGCACCTCTCATTGAGGCTGTGGATAACCTGACAGCCTTCGCCTCCAACCCAGAGTTTGCCACTGTTCCAGCCCAGATCAGCCCGGAGGTGGGATGCTGCAGGGGCAGGGAGGATGCGACAGGGGTTGCTGTAGGGTGGGGAGGAGCTGTGCCTCCCCTTGAGCTTGTAATGGAGTCCCAGTGCAGGGCTGGTGCCTTGGTGGAGTGTAATGGGGAGGTGGCAGCACCTTGGGCTTTGAGGGGCTGCTTCACGGTGAGGGTCACATGTGGGAAAGGGGGTAACTTCCCATGCACAGTCCCTTGCCTCACCAAGCCATCATCTCCTTGTGCAGGGGCGCAGAGCCATGGAGCCCATCGTCTCTTCAGCCAAGGCCATGCTAGAGAGCTCTGCTGGCCTCATCCAGACCGCCCGCTCCCTGGCTGTCAACCCCAAGGACCCACCGCAGTGGTCGGTGCTGGCTGGCCACTCTCGCACCGTCTCAGACTCCATCAAGAAGCTCATCACCAACATGAGGTGAGGAGAGTCCTGCCCGCTCAGCTGCAGCCCTGTCCCTGTTGGCTCTGGGCGAGCATCCCTGGGGATGTCTTAGCTCATCATCCACTTGGCTGCTGCCGGTGGGGCGAGGCAAGGGGTGGGATGAAGATGATGTCTCTTATCCTGCATGGGAGCTGCTTCTTCAGCCCTGACTGATAGGGATGCATGTCAGCATGACTGGGCTTTATGACTGTTGCTCCAAAGCTTGGCAGAAGGGTCCTGCCTCTCACCAGCACCAGCTGAGCTGAGGACAAAGAGGTGGTGTAGCTGCTGCCAGTGCTGTGCTAATCCATGTGTCACACAGGGACAAAGCTCCAGGACAGCGGGAGTGCGATGAAGCCATTGATGTCCTGAACAGATGCATGCGGGAGGTGGACCAGGCCTCCCTCGCTGCCATCAGCCAGCAGCTGGCCCCACGAGAAGATATCTCCCAGGAGGTGGGTCAGGGATGGGCTGGTACAGGGGTGCTTTAACACTGGCTGGCGTCCTTCCCCTCAGCTCCCATCAGCATGTGGTGACCCGAGCTTCATGCAGTGCCTTCTCTTTGCAACAGGCTTTGCACAACCAGATGATCACAGCTGTGCAGGAGATCAGCAACCTCATCGAGCCCGTGGCCAGTGCAGCACGGGCTGAGGCCTCTCAGCTGGGGCACAAGGTAACACGGGGATGGGGAACTGCCGATGAGGTGCTTGGTGCGTGTGGAGAAGCTCGTGGTGGGAGGAGAGGCGCAAGATAGCCAGGGCTGGAAGCTGATGATGCTCTTCCCTAGGTGTCCCAGATGGCTCAGTACTTCGAGCCGCTCATCATGGCAGCGATCGGTGCTGCCTCCAAAACGCCCAACCACCAGCAGCAGATGAACCTCCTGGACCAGACCAAAACACTGGCTGAGTCTGCCTTGCAGATGCTGTACACAGCCAAGGAGGCTGGTGGGAACCCCAAGGTGAGCAGGAGATCACCTTGTGGAGCACACATGGAGCACACCATGTCAGTGGTGTGCTCCTCTGTGTATGGGTGCTGCATGGTGTGTGTGTCAGACATGGAGGCAAGTGTGTGTGCAGCATCCCTGTTGGGATAGGAGCTGCTGCCCACCTTCCCTCACTGTGGTTTGTCCTTGCAGCAAGCTGCCCACACCCAGGAGGCTCTGGAGGAGGCTGTGCAGATGATGAAGGAGGCAGTGGAGGACCTGACCACCACCCTGAATGAGGCAGCCAGCGCTGCAGGTGTCGTGGGGGGCATGGTGGACTCCATCACCCAGGCCATCAACCAGGTGAGGGGATGTCCTGGCTTCAGCAGTAGCAGTCATTTTTCTCCTTCTTAGCAGCTGGTGCGGTGCTGTGTTTTTGACTTTCAGCCTGGGAACAGAGCTGATACCACCAGTGGTTTTAGTTGCTGCTCAGTAATGTTTATTACTCTGACATGGACTTTCTGAGTCCCATGCTCTGCCAGGGAGGAAGGGAAGCCAGGAGGGAGCAAAGACAGGACACCTGACCCAAACTGACCAAAGGGGTATTCCATACCACAGCACGTCATGGCCAGTATATAAACTGGGGGCAGTTACCCAGAAGGGTTAGATCACTGCTGGGGTCGGGTTGGGTATCGGTCAGTGAGTGGTGAGCAGTTGTATTCTCTTCCCTTGTTAATTCCCTTATTGTCATTATTATTGGTGATAGCAGCAGTGGTTTATGTTATACCTTAGTTACAGGACTGTTCTTAGCTCAAACTGTGGGGTTTACATTATTTCTGTGCTCCTTCCCATCCCTCTGGAAGCAGGGGAAGAGAGTGGAGGGGGGGAGTGAGTGAGTGGCTGCATGGTTCTGAGTTACCGGCTGGGCTTAAATCATGCCAGGGGAGCATAGAGGGGACCTGGCCAGGGCTGGTGGTGAGAGAGAGGAAGAGGCAGGGTCAAAGCCTGCAAGGTTTTCGGTCTGGAGCTGCAGCCAGAGTCTCCTGCTGGTCTCTTACAGCTGGACGAGGGGCCAGTGGGTGAGCCAGAGGGGACCTTTGTGGACTACCAGACCACGATGGTGAAGACAGCCAAGGCCATCGCAGTGACTGTGCAGGAGATGGTGGGTACAATCAAGCCTGTCACGGCAAAAAGCTCTGCCTGCCACCCAGGCAGGTGCCTGCCTTCCTTGCTTGCCTGTCCCAGCATAGGGCTCTTCCAACTCCTGCTCTTCTTTCATCGGCAGGTCACCAAATCCACAACCAACCCGGATGAGCTGGGCACGCTGGCCAACCAGCTTACCAACGACTATGGGCAGCTGGCGCAGGAGGCCAAGCCAGCTGCCCTCACTGCTGAGAATGAGGAGGTGAGAGCATGGGGGGCTGTGCCGGAGCATGCTGTGGGGCGGAGTGGGGTCTGCTGGGGCTTGAGAGCAGAGGACAGGGACTCTTGAACCTCCTGGGGGCAGGTAGCGTTCACGCCTGCCCTGCAGCATTGTGGGGAAATGTGGAACGAAACCATGTTTCCTTTTACACCTTCCTGAGTGGGAGATTTATAGAATCATAGAATGGTTTGGGTTGGAAGTGACCTTAAGATCATCCAGTTCCAGCCCCTGCCGTGGGCAGGGACACCTTCCACTAGACCAGGTTGTTCCAAGCCCCATCCAACCTGGCCTTGAACACTGCCAGGGATGGGGCAGTCACAGCTTCTCTGAGCAACCTGTGCCAGTGCCTCAGCACCCCACAGTGAAGAACTTCTTCCTTATATCCCACCTACATCTCTCCTATTGTAGTTTAAGCCCGTTACCCCTTGTCCTATCACTGCAGTCCCTGATGAAGAGTCCTTCCCCAGCATCCCTGTAGGCCCCCTTCAGATGCTGGAAGGCTGCTCTGAGGTCTCCACGCAGCCTTCTCTTCTCCAGGCTGAGCAGCCCCAGCTTTCCCAGCCTGTCAACTGGGACAGAGGAGATGGGCGATGGTGGGTGGTGTTTCCGGGCTGGTATCATGGACATGAGGCTTAGGCTCCTGCTGGCTCTCTCATGCATTCATTCCTCTCCAGATCGGCTCCCACATCAAGCGCCGGGTGCAGGAGCTGGGTCACGGCTGCGCCGCCCTGGTCACCAAGGCTGGAGCCCTGCAGTGCAGCCCCAGCGATGCCTACACCAAGAAGGAGCTGATAGAGAGTGCACGCAAGGTTTCTGAGAAGGTAAGTGGTCCAGAGAGCGAGGCAATGGTGTGGTGAGGTGGGAGGGATGCTGGATTGAGGCTTTTGCCTGTGGAGCCGCTAAACGAGGTTCTCTCCAAATCAGCCTTTAATTGATGGGCATAGTGTTTACTGCAGCTCATGCTGAGAGATTGATCTTGGAAAGCATCCTGTCCCATCAGTCAGTCTAAAGAGCACGCTTCTGAATAACAGATGAAAACATGGCTTAAAAGGTGTATTTGATAAGCATAGAGCAGCAGTGCCTGTAAGCAAAATCACAAAAGCAAAACAAACACTTGTTATAATGCCTGGCACGTGCCTGCGTGTTCAGGACCTCCTGCAGTTCCTTCCTTTCCAAGATTGCTTTCCATTAGGAAACTTGTTCCCTTGTGAGTGCTTGCCCAAGTACATAAATTGAGTTTAGCAGCCAAAGGAGAAATGAGTTGTGATGTTCTGATGCCCATCATGCAAACCTTGTTCGTTTGCAAACTGCCAGAGTCCAGTGTCCCCTGAACCCCCAAACATGATAGATACAACTGGAAGCTCAGAAGAGGTGTCCAGACCACATGGTTCCCAATTCTTCTCCTTGGCATGGAGTGGCTCCATCCTGGGAGACGTTGGAGAAGGTGTGCACAGCAGCTCTGCTCCCCAGGTCACCCTCTTTGTACCCCGCAGGTATCTCATGTGCTGGCAGCCCTTCAGGCTGGGAACCGTGGGACACAAGCCTGCATCACAGCAGCCAGCGCTGTCTCTGGCATCATTGCTGACCTGGACACCACCATCATGTTTGCCACGGCAGGAACCCTCAACCGAGAGAATTCGGAGACCTTTGCTGACCACAGGTACAGTTTCTGCTCAGCGTGAGATGGGGGGGTCAGGCTCTGTCCTTTGGTCTCCTGTCTTCATGAGCTGTGGTCTAGCCCCAAGGACAACTGCAAGTACAGGTCATGCTGACTCTTATTTCCCCTCCAGAAGGCCTGGTCCATAGTCTCTTTATACCGTGTGTGCACCTAGAGGGCTGTATCTTCTCTGACTCCCTTCTTCTCCCCAGGGAGGGCATCCTGAAGACAGCCAAGGCGCTGGTGGAGGACACCAAGGTGTTGGTGCAGAACGCCACAGCCAGCCAGGAGAAGCTAGCCCAGGCTGCCCAATCCTCCGTGTCCACCATCACCCGCCTGGCAGAGGTGGTGAAGCTGGGTGCCGCCAGCCTAGGATCTGAAGACCCAGAGACTCAGGTGAGATGGGGCTTGTAGGGTGAATGCAGGCTGCTTGTAGCTTGCTGGAAGGAGCTGAGGATTGCGGGTGTTGTGTGGTACCCTGGGGTGGGTCCTGCCTGTTGTGGAGGGGGTTTGCTGGGCTTTGGGTGGTGCTGGCTGAGCTGGGGTCCCACTGCTGGGTCTTACCACCTCCAGCCTGAGCATGGCTGTAACCAAGCCATTGCCCTGATTTTGCTGTCCCCAGGTGGTTCTGATCAATGCTGTGAAGGATGTGGCCAAGGCACTTGGAGACCTGATCGGTGCCACCAAGGCAGCTGCTGGCAAGGCTGGGGATGATCCTGCTGTCTACCAGCTGAAGAACTCTGCCAAGGTCTGAGCTGAACAGCGTGGGAAGGAGGGGATGGGGAAGGAGGGCTGGAGGAAGAGCAGGGGGGGCTTCTCTGTCTGCCTGGGTGCAGGAGGGGAGGAAGTGGCACATAAACGTGGGGCACAGCATGCAGAGGAGGCATTGGTAGGAGAACAAGATGAGGTGGTGTGAGCGGAGTATGGGGATAGAGCTGTTTTGAACTGAACCATGGAGGTGCTGGCAACAGCCCAGAGCTGATGTGGGGCTTCACCTCTTTTCGCTTCCACAGGTGATGGTGACGAACGTCACTTCCTTGCTGAAGACAGTGAAAGCCGTTGAGGATGAGGCCACGAAGGGGACACGGGCGCTGGAGGCCACCATAGAGCACATACGCCAGGAGCTGGCGGTGAGTACAGTAGCAGTGCCATGTCTGCTGCCTCACTCACTGCCTGCGCTGTGCCTCACCACCACCCTTCTCCTCGTAGGTCTTCTCCTCCCCAGTGCCCCCTGCCAAGGTCTCCACCCCGGAGGACTTCATCCGTATGACAAAAGGCATCACGATGGCCACGGCCAAAGCAGTGGCCGCTGGCAACTCGTGTCGGCAGGAGGATGTCATCGCCACGGCCAACCTGAGCCGCCGTGCCATCGCTGATATGCTGCGCGCCTGCAAGGTGGGTCCGGCGTGGGTTTGTGGGTGCTGGCGGGGGATGGTGCTGGATGTGAACTGAGGATTCCCTGTCTCCGGATTTCAGGAAGCCGCCTATCACCCAGAGGTGAGCGGCGATGTGCGGCAGCGGGCGCTGCGCTTTGGCAAAGAGTGTGCTGATGGGTACCTGGAGCTGCTGGAGCACGTGCTTGTGGTGAGTGTCCTGTCCCCGCTCCCAGGGTGGGCAGGGGGTGACCGTGGGTGTCAGGGTGCTCCCCACATCCCCAGGGTCCGCTGGGCAGTGCATCTTCTCCCACCGAGGTCTTTGCGTGGCCCCTTCACTGCCTGTGCCAGCACAGCACATGGCTGAGCCCCTCCTGTGGAAGTGGATTCCAGAGAGAGGAGCAGGCTCTGAGCAAGGTTATTTGACTAACAACAGATGGAGATTAACTGGCCTTAAGCAGATGGAGGCTGGAAATTTGACAACATGAAAGCAAAACACAGAAGCAGCTTCCAGTAGAAGTGGTAGGAGTGAGACTTGAAAACAGCTTGTTAATCTCACAGCAGAGGGGGAGATGGGCCGCAGATAGCAGAGGTGATGACTGCAAGCACCAGCTGCACCCTTGTTATCTGGTCTTTGTCTGAGTCCTCCCAATGACTTCAGATGGCTGCTCTAATTAACTGTCCTGCAAGATGTGGGTAGTTTACAAGAAGCAGATTAAGACTACAAAGTGGTAGAAAGGATCCGGCAAGGTCCTTGCAGTGTTTTGCGTTCTTGGCAGTGTCACAGAGGTACAGTCAGGGGCTCCAGGGGATGCGCAGACCCAGCCTGTGTATCACAGCAGCTGTGGCAGCCCTCGAACCAGGGTGAGGGTGAAGACAGCAGAAGAGCCAGCTCCGTGGCAGGGTTTCACTGAGCTGGTTGGAAAGGATTGGTGATGTTCAGGTTTGCCAGATGGAAGGGGATGGAGTTCAGACTGTGGTTTCCTGCAGGGAAGGCTCCTTTAGGCAGAGGATAGCCAGCGCTGGCAGCGCAAAGAGGAGGTGGGCAGAAATCAATGGCTAGGAATTGAACCTGGGGCAGGGGGAAGTCAAAGGATGGTTTTATCTGAAGAAGGTAACCACTGGGATGCAATTCCAAGGGAAGCAGTGAGTTTTCTCTCCTCTGCATCTAGACCAAATATCTGGAAGATGCTTTAGCCACACTTAGGCCACGAGTGCTGAGGAGGAATTCTCAGGCTGAGCTGTTGTTAACAGATAATGGGGCTAATGACTTAGTGTGGCAGTGCCCGAGATCAGACTTCTCTGCTGTATTTTGGGAGTAACCCTCCACTTGCATGCAGTATCATACATACATATCCTGAATCTCAACATTGGTGGATCTCAGGAGATGTTCACTGGAAGCACCTCAGTAAGTTCATAGCCTCCATGGTGCCTTCAGCTCCAAAAACTTAGCAGTTCTAAACATGTTGTCGAGGCAAATAGCAGGCTTAATAAGGGGACATTTAGTCTTGGATGCGCTTGTGAGGCATACCAGCTGTCCGAGCCACATGCAGCTCAGTGACTTTGCTGGGATGGCCCCACACAAGTCCATGATAAAGCCGTGACCCCCCGCAGCCTCTGCAGCACTCTGGTCTGTGCGGGGAGGAACCATTGGGTCCCATTTATCAGTGGACAGCAGATTCCTGGAAAGCTGCAAGCAGGAAGGATGCAGGGGCATGGGAAGGAGGCGGTGGATTGCCAGCAGCAACAAGTTCACTGCTGTATGATGGATCCTCGTAAGAACCAGTGCTTTGCATGGAGCAGAGCTAGAACAAGCGTGGTTAGGGTTTGAGAGAGAAGGTTATTTGACTTGGGATGGCTCCCGGCAGAGGAGTGGGAAAGCCTGCATATTTCACTGGGGAGGGGAAGGAATTTGAACCTCCACAGGGACTTGGCATTTGGTAACAATAGGTCTCTCCCTGCAAAAGCAGAGAGATCCAGTGGCTGAAAAATGCAGTGAAGCAATTCAGGGTGGGGAGAAATAAGGTGCAAAAGGGGGTGAGGAGGAGTGTGGCTCCGCGTTTGCTATGGATGTAGGTGTCTCCTCCAGCCCTGGGAGCATCATCTGTGTGCCCTGGCTCACCCAGCCCCGCAGGGCTGTAGCGTGAGCTAACGATGGCAGCACCACTCCGCACCCGGGACCTCTGATCCTTCATTCCCACCTCTCCTCTTGGCTGCCCTTCACCCCTCACTGGGGAGCACCCACCTTCCCCTGCCACTCCCCATTGCCCGCGTGTCCTGGCCAAAGCGCTCACTGCTTTCTTCTCTTCTTTTCCTTCCCTCCCTCCCAGCCGGTGAGTAAGGCAGCATTGGGGTGCCTGCTGGTGTCTAACCTCAGCATGAGCCTTGCTCACAGCGTGTCTGCGTGCCCAGCACAGTGCTGGGGTGACACTTGGTGTGTGTCCGCAGGGACCCCAGGGTCCATGCGTGTGTACTCACACCCGCTGTAGCTGATGGGCGCGAGTCAGGCCAGCGGTGAGCTCTGCTTGTGTGTACAGACCCTGTGTGTGTGCACTCATGTGTGCTGTGGTGTGTGCATGTGTGTCCCCCAACCCCAGTGGAGGACTCTCATAGGTCAGGCTGACACCTTGTCCTGCTCTTCTAGGATATGGGTCCCCCTTTTGCCCAGCTTGTCTTGGCTGATAGATCTCCAAAATGGGGACAGCAAGGGGGAAATGCTGCTGGAGCTTGAAATGCTTGGGGAATTTGAAGGGAAATCCTATAGGCATAGCTGCTGAGTGCAGGAAAGCTTGCACTGAAGGGTCCTGTGTCTATGAGATGTCCCAGCAGCTACGGATGCAGAACCCTGTGGGGAAGCTCATCCCATCCTCGGGCAGGAGAAGACCAACCAGGGTCACTTGAGAAAGCACCACAGACAACCCCTGATGTACATACATGTAGGGGGGATATCAGGGGGTGGTCCCAAGGCTGTCCCACCCTCCTTCCCTGGGGGTTGCACCCTGAACAGACCTATGAGATCCCCTTTTTCCATGCGCTTACATCTGCCCTGTGCCCGCAGATCCTGCAGAAGCCAACTCATGAGCTGAAGCAGCAGCTGGCAGGATACTCCAAGCGCGTGGCCAGCTCCGTCACCGAGCTCATCCAGGCAGCCGAGGCCATGAAAGGTAAGGCTGTGAGGGCTGGGATTAGCGTGGAGGGATCAGCAGCTGCTGGAGGAGGTAAGAGCAGGTCAGAAGTGAGGCCTCGCACAGGTTTAACCTGCCTCCCTTCCCGGTTTCCCTAGGGACAGAGTGGGTTGACCCCGAAGACCCCACTGTCATCGCTGAGAACGAGCTGCTGGGGGCAGCAGCTGCCATTGAGGCTGCAGCCAAGAAGCTGGAGCAGCTGAAACCACGGGCCAAGCCCAAGGTAGTGGTGCTGAGCCTTGGCTGACCCCTGTGCACAGCTTGGGGTGCACTGGGGCTCTCCTGCCTGTCCTTCAGCCTGGTGCGAAGCCCCATGCCGCAGCCAGTCCTTCTTCCTGTGCTCCTGCTGCCTTCCACATCCCTGCACCGCACAGCCCTTAATCCAGCTTCGGATGTGCCCCCTCAGCCCCCTGCAGCCATCATCCTGCTCTGCCCAGCACTCCTGCCTGGGTCTCACACCCTGCTTTTGCCCACAGCAAGCAGATGAGAGCCTGAACTTCGAGGAGCAGATCCTTGAGGCTGCCAAATCCATTGCTGCAGCCACAAGCGCCCTGGTGAAGGCGGCCTCAGCGGCCCAGCGAGAATTAGTGGCCCAAGGCAAGGTAAGGCCAGAAGAGGGAAAGGAGTAAGATGTAGAGCTGTGGTGGGTTCTCCCTTCACGTGGGGCTGCTTGTTCTCCACACAAGGGCTACACAGGGCGGTAAGCCTCACTCCTCTTCTTCTTTGCAGGTCGGCGCCATCCCTGCCAATGCATTGGATGATGGACAGTGGTCCCAGGGACTCATTTCAGCCGTGAGTATGAAGGTCACGCTCAGGGGATAGGGGGGACCCTCCTTTAGGGGATTCTCTGCCCATGTGCTTCTCCTTGGTGGAAGAAGCAGCTGCGCTTCTTCCCCCCTTTCCCACCATCTGAAACATGGCTCAGAAGCTGGTTATCACCATCCCATGCCCCACAGCCTCCTTGGGAACAGTCAGAGTATATCCTCCTGTGGGCAGGCTCCTGCACACCCCCTGAGATCCCCTCTCACCGCAGGCACGTATGGTGGCTGCTGCCACCAACAACCTATGTGAAGCTGCCAATGCAGCAGTACAGGGCCACGCCAGCGAGGAGAAGCTCATCTCGTCTGCCAAGCAAGTGGCTGCCTCCACTGCACAGCTCCTGGTGGCCTGCAAGGTGAAGGCTGACCATGATTCAGAGGCCATGAAGCGGCTCCAGGTGAGTCCCAGGCTGCTCGTGGCATGGTTATGAGCATGGTGAGGGCACGTGGATGCTCCCCGGGGTGCACACTCCCTGCCTGTGTGCCATAGGCTCCTTGGAGCACAGGCTCTGTGTTGCTTGGACTCAGGGCTGCGTGCCAGGAGTGTGAGTGATGCTCACATCAGGCATTCAGAGATGAGGAGCTGGCACGGGAATGCTTGAAATGCATGCACTTGCATCACTGCTATTCAAGAAGTTAATATTTGGGTAGCACTCTTAACTGTATGGCACACAAGAGGTAAATGCCCATGGGCTGGGGCATTGACACGGAGTCCCAGATCTGGTCCCTCTGGCTGGGGTGGATCAGCAGGGCTATCCCCTATTCCCTGCTCTATTGCTCTGACAGGAGCCAGAGCCTGGTTCAGAGCAGCAGCGCCTGAAATGGTCATGTGCGGGTGGCAAGGCAGCAAGCCATGTAAAGGAATCACTGCCTGCGGCTCCCAGCACGCCTGTCCTCCTGCCAGCCCTGCCTGGGGCATGGGCTTTTCACCACCCACCCCCCCGCCCCCGGCAGCGGTGCTACCCTGGGGCTGTGACTGAGGGTGCTGATCCCTGCTTGCCTCCCACAGGCTGCCGGCAATGCAGTGAAGAGAGCGTCGGACAATCTGGTGAAGGCAGCACAGAAGGCAGCTGCCTTCCAGGACCATGATGAAACGGTGGTGGTGAAGGAGAAGATGGTCGGGGGAATTGCACAGGTGAGGAGCTGGGGTGGCTCTGGCTGACACCACAGCCCCTGTGTGCCGGACACAGGAGCGTGTCCTGCCACACACCAGTATGGGGCAAGACTCCAGAGACCCTCACAAACATGGTGCAGGTGAGTCTATCCCACCCAGCGCCAGTGGAACACTGGCTTCACCCTCATCCTGCCACGTGTAGCAGTGGGCACAGCTAGCAGTGGTGCATGCTCCCAGCCGTGTAATGCCCTGGCTTCTTGATGCAGCGCCTGCACCATCCCAGTGTCCACGACACGTATGAAGAGTAGAACATTGGAATATAGGTGCCGTAGGTCCCTTACGGCCACAGGCTATGGGGTGTGCAGGGTTGAGCCCCAGGATCTGTGCTTCTCCCTGTGTCTCCATAGGGCTGTGGTCACACCACAGGCACTGCAGCCCTCATTCCTGTGGCCACACCAGCCTGAGGAGCTGGGAAAAGCCCAGCTCTTGGGTCATCATTGCCGTAGCAGAGGCTCCATCCATCACTGTCCATGACCCCAGGGCTCTCTCCCTGCAGATCATCGCTGCGCAGGAGGAGATGCTGCGCAAGGAGCGGGAGCTGGAGGAGGCGCGGAAGAAGCTGGCTATGATCCGTCAGCAGCAGTACAAGTTCCTGCCCTCGGAGCTGCGGGATGAGGAGCAGAACTGAGCCCCTCAGCGCTCCCGCCACTCACCCACCGCACAGACTGCTGCCCGCCCGCCCGCTCCTATTTAAGACAGCCCGCCTCAAGAATAGGACTTAGACCCAGCCTCTGCTCACACACAGAGCGCCGGGGCTAACCCAGCCGCTGCTCCAGGCCGGTGCCGCGCCAGCAGCTCCGCTTCACCACTCAGCACAGTTTCCTGTGCTCGCCGAGGGCATGGCCGTGGTGCTGGGGGACCCGGCTGGGGTGGAAGCTGGGGCTGCACCGGCTCAGGGCTCACCCGCCAGCCCCGTCAATGCGGGGCTGGAGAGCTCTTCACTATAGGGGATTTTTTTGTGTGCCTTTTGTCCTTCCCACTTGTGCCCCTTCCCTCTCTCTCCTCCACGCGGGATGGGGAGAGGCGTGTAGCTTGCCCCTTCCCGTGCGATGGGGCGCAGGGAGCAGCGTGGTCTCTCTTAGCTCCTCCTGCACAGAGCTGCCTTTCACCTCCAATGCCTTATTGCTGGCTGAATATTCCTCCTCCTCCCTCCACAGCTTCCCTGGGAGGCACTGAGCCTCCCCTTGCCCTGAGCATCTTCTTCAGCCTGGGCTCCTCTGGGGAGCAGTAGGACCGGAAGCTGCAGTGCCTCCGCTCAGGATGGGGGGGATGCAATGGGTTCACCCCTAGAGATGCTCTTTGCCTTCCGCAGCCCCAGCCAGGTCTGCCTCCCTCTTCCCCCTTCCCAAGTGCCTGCATTGTTTTCCGAGATCTGCAGTATTTTTGTAACTTCTCCATTTCTCTAGTATTGAGCCCGCAGCTTTCAAAGTTCATTTATTCCCCTCCTCCACACCTCCAGCTCGTGCCTTGCCCACTAACACCCAGTTATTCCCAGGGTCCCGCAGCCCAGCATCCCACCCCTCCTCGGCTCCAGGACCTCCATCCCTTTCCCCTTTGCACTCGCTGAGGCTTCTCTCACTATTTTGATACTTTAAGCATCCCTTATTAAAACATGGAAGGAAACCAGCTCCCCCCGAAGCTCCGGGGTGGGGTGGGGGATAGCGATGTCTCCTTGGAAAGACACGTTCACCAATAAAACCTGGTTTTCCTGCTTTCTTGCTGCCTGAATATAAACGGGGACCCTCCCCCCACCACCACCCCAGGAGGAGGGGAGGGCTGGTGGGCAGCAGAGGCCAGGGACGGGGGGGGGGGGGGGGAATGTAGCATGGGTGCTTATACAGGAATATGGGATGGAAAATATTTGAGGCACGTCCAGCCCCAAGGCACCCGTCAGCCCGGACCCCCGCTGCCAGCCATGTGCTGGCCCTCGCAGGTGCTGCTGGGGGCCTCAGGGTTGTGTTGCTGGGGGATTTAGAGTTAGGGGGATGACAAGGGGGGCAGCGGAGCTGCTGGCTCCTATTCGTGCCCCCAACCCAAGGTACCTCTGGGTAAGGTGCAGGTAGGAGACCACTGGTCACTTGTGTCCCAATGGTGGGGAAGCAGCAGCCGCTGCTTGTGCTGTGGGTCCGGGAATGCGGTCGGAGCGCTCCCAGCTGCCGGCACTGAGCTCACCCCCCCCGAAATAGCCCCCCCTTGGTCCGACCTGTGTGAGCAGCAGCTGCCCCAAGCAAGTCCCCACCTGTTCCCACCCTGTCACTCAGCGGGATTTGGGGGGCCTGGGTGGCAATGGGGATGCTGCGGTGTGCAGCGGAGATAGGGGGTGCCTGGTGCATGTCTCGTGTCCAGGGACTGGTCCCCAGCTCTGCGAGCAGCGAGGGCAGCATCCCACAGCATCCCTGCCGGTGGCCCCTATCACATCTCCATGGACATGGAGGAGCTGTCCCCCCCTCAAGGACGCTTGCCCCTGGCCAGGCTCCCGGGTGGATTTGCGGCTCTAGCAGGCATCCCAGCCCTCCCAGCTGTCCCCTGACAATCTGCGGCCTGACCCGCCACCAGGCTCTCACCCAGGTACCGGCCGGGCACGGGGCCCTTTGGAGCGGGCAGCAAGGACACCAGGCCCACGAATCTGCCCTCTAGGCTGTTCTTTAGGTGACCTCCTGGACAAGGGGGTGCTGAGGGGTGTGCGGGTACGTCCCTTCCATTGTTGCCTGTACCGAGCCCTGCCCCAGGGGAAGGAAACCAAGGATGGGGACCCCACTCCATGCCCCTCTTTAGGGTCCGACCACACTCCTGGGAAAGCCTTGTCTTGCCATCCAAAGGGAACTCCTTGGGTACAGCCCATGCTGCAGTGTCTCTCCCTATCCCTGGGGTCCCCAAGAAGTTGGAATGTGGCTTCCCTGCCTGTCTCATGCACCACGTGGCAGCGGTCCCATCCTCAGCCTGGCACTCAGGGGCACAGGGCTGTAAGCACATCCACTGCCATGGGTTGGGGTGCAGGCAAGGGGTGGTGGCACAGACCCCTGGGGAGGGACATGGGGTGCAATTCACCCCTGCCCCCCAGATCTTGCCTGCCAGTGGGAGGAGGGATTTGGGCAGGCAGTGTTGGGTTTTGGAGGCTTGGAGCTGCAATGCCGCATGAGGCACCAGTGCCTTCACAGGGACCGAAATCCCTGGCTATGTTGGAAGCAGGCAGGGAAAACACACCCCAACTTCTTGGAGACCCAACAGGTAGGAGAGACATTGCAGCATGGGCTGCACCCAGAGAGTTCCCTTTGGATGACAGGACAAGCCTTTCTCCATGGAGCAGGGTCCCCGTCCTTGGAGCCTTAGCCTGGGGCAGGGCTAGACATGGGAAGCAAGAGGAAGGATGTGATCCACACTCTTCAGCACCCCCTTGTCCAGGAGGTCACCCTGGAGCATGGCCTTGATGGCTCCAAACGTGCTGCTCAGGCACCACCGTGATGCCTGGAGCAAAGGGGAGCACCCAACAAGGGAAAACTGCATCCTTTGTGGGGACGTTTGAGGGCTTAAACCATGTGCAGCTATAGGGAAGTCTATTTGCTCGCACCATGCACATCATCATTCCCCCCTTGCACCAAGCACACGAAGTTGCTCTGGGCCAAAACATGTTGCAGAAAAACATCCACCCTCGGCCAGGAATGTCAGAAGGCAGATCTTCCCCCGGCCCGCAGAAACCGTGTGCTGGCGGTAAACAAGTGTCCTTGTCCAGATATGAGCCTAATTTGTCAGTATTAATGGCAGCTCTCCAGAGTCCACCAAGGGCTCTGCTGCTGCTTTCCCTCGGTTCCCACCTGCACCCGCTCCTCCTACACCCCCCACAACCCAGTGCTGCGGGCTCATAGAAAGCCACTTCCTCCAGCTCCCAAATTCTTTCTGCTCCTCTCTGCTTGGAGCACCGGTACTGATAACTTGTGCCAGGCAAGGGCTGGATGCAGCTCTGATGGGCTGGGGCTGCCCACACACCCCCCCCTGTCCCCGTTCCCATCCCATCCCAGCCTCCCCATGTGCCACACAGCTCCTTCCAGTCGTGTGTTTCCCCCCCCCCCCATCCTGGAGCCCACCCTGCAGCTGGGAATGCGCCAGAAGCATTTACGAGCGTTATTAAAGCCGGGGTTATTTTTGGAGGAGCTGGGATCTGAGGGGGTTTGCATTTTTGTGCCTGTGGAATACAAGTTTATTTGGAGCAGGAAGATGGAGAGGGGCCCCTGTGTCACCATGAAATGCCATCCTATGGAGTGTGCACTGCACGTGCCAGGTGCCCCCCATGGGTGCTCTGGATGGTGGCACCAGGGTGCAAGGAAGCAGAGAGGTGGGTGCCAGGGAGCCTGCATGGTTCAGGAACTGGATAGGGAGGTCAGGGACTCCATTCACTTCTCTCTCACTGGATTTTCCCCATGTGGGCAGTGCCAGTCCATGGTGTCCCCAAGTGTAATCACAGCCTGTGGTTATCCTCAAGGATAGCCCGTGGGTATCCGATGGGAGTCACAGCCTGTGGGTATCTCTGCAGTGCCAGACTGAAATCCTCCATTGCAATCACAACTTATGGGCATCCCCAGCTGCAAATCACAGCCCATGGGCACTCCTGAGTGCAATCACAGCTTCAGAGTGTCCCTAAGACTTCAGTGGCAGCCCATGGTGCCTCCAAGCCAGCACCAACAGGCAGGGTCCCTCAGGCCCCAGGGTGCAGTGAGAGGGCATGGGGCGAGCTAGGGCAGTGCCAGCCCTGCACTGTCCTATAGTGCAGGGGCAGCTCTGGCTGGGGCAGAGGGAGGTCTCAGGCCCTGGGGGTGGCTGGTGGTGGTGCCCCTGAAGCACAGGAACAGCACAATGCCCTCCATGCAGTCCTCAAGCACAGGACCAAGACATGGTATATTCTCCACATTGGTGAGAGGACACAGGAGGTCTGCCCCAGCCCAGCACCACCAGAAATACCCCCACTGCAGTGCCCCAGGGTGTCCCTAGTAGAGCATCACCAGGGTGTCCCCAGCACAGTGTCACCAGGGTGTCCCCAATACAGTGCCATTGAAGTACCCCTAGTACTTAAGGGTGTCCTTAGGAGAAGGGTGTCCTTCTCCCACTGCCCCTGGGATACCCCCAGTGCAACACCCCAGGATGTCCATAGCACAGTGCCACCAGGATATCCCCAATACAGTGCCACCGGGGTACCCCTAGTGCTGTGCCCAGTGTGTTCATCTCACATACCCCTGGGTGTCCCCCATTGCCACCAGGGTACCCGTAGAGCAGTGTTCTGGGGTGTCCCTAGCACAGTGCCATTGGGTTGTCCCTAGTGCGATACCCCAGGGTCCCTCTAGCCACGAGGGTGTCCCCAACACAGTGCTCCCAGCGTACCCCTAGTGCAGTGTCCCACGGTGTCCCCAGTACAGCGTCATGGGGTACCCCTACTGCAGTGTCCCACGGTGTCCCCCTCACAGTGCCCGAGGGTGTTCCCCCACTGCCCCCAGCATATACCTAGCACAATACCCCAGGGTCCCTCTAGCCCAGTGCCACCATGGTGACCCCAGTACAACGCCACCGGGGTACCCCTCGAGCAGCGCTCCGGGGTACCCCCAGCACAGCGCCACCGGGGCGTCGCTAATACACAACCACTGGGGTACCCCCGGCGCGGTGCCCCGGGTGTCCCCGTCCTGCTGCCCGCCGGGTGCCGTCCCCCCCCCCCGTCCCCCCCCCGTCCGGTGCGGCGGCCGGTGCGAGCCTGTCCCTAGAAGGTGCTGGCGGGCGGCGGGGGAGGCGCCGGGGCGGCCCCGGCGCGGCCCCTCCCCAGCTCTTAGGCGGCACGGAGGGCCCTGGGGGTGCAGTGCCGGTGCTCCCGCCGTCCCCGGTGCTCCCGCCGCCGCCGCTCCCTTCGCCGCCCCGCGCTCCGCCGCCGCCGCCCCGCCGCCACCATGGAGGCCATCAAGAAGAAGATGCAGATGCTGAAACTGGACAAGGAGAACGCCATCGATCGCGCCGAGCAGGCGGAGGCAGACAAGAAGCAGGCGGAGGACCGTTGCAAGCAGGTGGGTGTCCCACCGACCCCCCTGGCACTGCCCGGCAACCACAGCCTAAAGACACTTAAGCCCCGGGGACTCTGTCCTGCTGAGTGTCCAGCCCTGGGGACCCTGTCCTGTCGGGTGCCCAGCCTGAGGACCCTATCCCACTGGGTGGCCAGCCCTTTGGACACTGCCCACTGGCTGTCCAGCCCGAGGACCCTATCCCACTGGGTGGCCAGCCCTTTGGACACTGCCCACTGGGTGTCCAGCCTGAGGACCCTGTCCTGTTGGGTTTCCAGCAGTGGGGAGCCCGTCCCATTGGGTGTCCAGCCCTGGGGACCCTGTCCTGCTGGGTGTCCAAGCACTGGGGACCCCTTCCTGCCAGGTGTCCTGCCTGGGGACCCCATCCTGCTGGATATCCAGCTTGGAGACCCTTCACCCTAGGGGTGTTCGGCTCTGAAGACCCTCTTCCAGTGGTTGGTTAAGCCTGAGGACCCTCCACCCTAGGGGTTTCCAACCCTGGGGACCTCCAGATGCTATATGTCCCACTTGGGGACCCTGTCCTGGGGGTGCCCAGTCCCGGGGACCTCCTCAATCTGAGTATCCAGACTGGGGACCTCCGTCCTAGGGGTGCCCTGCCCTTCTGGGTGGATCCCAGCTCTAGGGATGGCCGGCCCTTGAGACTTTCAAGCCACTGGGACCCCATCCTCGAGGACGTTCACCCTGCTGGGTGCCTGTGTCCAGGCACCAGTGCTCCACACTGTTGCCCCTGACCGTTCATTTTGGTCCTTCCACACATGCCCACAGTGCCACCTCCTTATCCCTCTGCCAGGGAGACCCTTGGGGATATCATACTCCACTCCAACCATATAGACATAGGGACCTTCTTGCTGCCCACCTCCCTGACCTGTGTCCTCAAGTCAGGATCTCTCAAGTGCCCTACACGGCGAGGGGCCCATCACCCCCTAAGCTGTGCTGGTCTCAGGGGTGCTGGGGGCTCGGACGGAGATCAAGGACCCCCTCGAGGATGTGTGGACCCAAGTTGACAGAGGGACAGTGTCCCCAGGAGGAGGATGGCTGTTCCTCCCAAGCCTGGTGGGCATCACCACAGCCCCTGACCCCCATCTCTGTCCCTTCCCCAGCTGGAGGAGGAACAGCAGGGCCTGCAGAAGAAGCTGAAGGGCACAGAGGATGAGGTGGAGAAGTACTCCGAGGCTGTCAAGGAGGCCCAGGAGAAGCTGGAGCAGGCGGAGAAGAAAGCTACAGATGTATGTATGCGCGCCGGCAGCTCTGCCGTGCATGGGCACCGGACCTCGGGGGGGTGAAGGGAGAGGGGGGCCTTATATGGAAAGCGTCCATGGGGAAGACTGTCAGGATCCCATTCCTGCGATGCTGACACTGAACCAGGCTGAGATGCAGGGGCCGATGGATCCTGCTTGGGCTGCGGGGCCAGGTCAGCTGCAGTGGGCAATGCTGGGGTCCCTGGTCCTGCCTAGCTTCCCAAAGCTAACAGGGATGAGTGTCCTGATCTGTGCCACTGATCTCCAAGCTCTCATCTCCGCAACGCTTGTAGGGAAATCTCCATAGCACTTGCTAAACTGGGGCAGGAAGGTGAAAAAAAGTAGAGAAGTGGAAAACGCTTTTGCCCATGGCCTGCTGCTGAGTGCTGGCTGCAAGGAAGGATGCTCAGGGGGTGTGTGGGGGGACTCAGTCATTTTGGGTCCAATGTGCCACCTTGTACTCTGGGAAGGGCAAGGCTAGGAAGAGTTTTATTTAGTGCTATGACTGATATTTCTCCTGGGAAATGGATCCCGCTAGGGAGATGTTAGGAAGGTGTTGAAATTGGCTTGTGCCCGGCCAAGATGAAGGGTGGAACAGCTGTGTGCAGCTCAGGAACTGGGTATAACGACCTGAGGTGCCACATAGGGTATTTGACACCCTATAAATATATCCTCCTTTTGATACCCAGTCCTTCTTTGATGAAAACCAACCCTAGAAACAGGAGGAGAAGCTAAAGGGGAGCCGTCTGGAGGACAGCCAGTAGGGCACAGCCAGGCTTTTTAGGATTGGGAACAAAAAATCCAATCCCAGCTGGTTTAATGGAGCTAAATGGGGGAGATGCGTCAAATCTCCGAGGTGGATGCCAAGGACAGGGGTGAACATACAAGGACGAGCACTGGCAACACAAGTCTCGGGGGGGGGGGGGGCAAGCCACTGGGAGCATTGGTGGAGCTCCCCAGCCTTGTTTTGCTGACCCTATGCACCTGCCCCAGTTTAATTAGATACTAAACTAAGTAGTCAAAACACTGAATATCCTCTGGAAGGGCCCGTTTATTCTGGCATGGGGCAGGCATGTCAATCTGGGCAGGGTGGCTGCTGTGTGTAGCGGGGTTTACACTGGTCTGACTGGATCTGTTCTGGTGTAGGACAGGACAAATGTTGTGTTGGGGTCTGGCTGAGCATGGATGTGATGTCCCCAGTGTGGTGCTCAGAGGAAAGGGCACTGGGCACTGGGCGGATGTCAGCCATGGTGTGCAGAGGGGTTGCTTCTGGCAGTGCTGTGCAATGCCATCCTGGACATGCAGGGTGAGTTGTCTCCCCCTCTGTCCACAGCAGCTCAGCGAGTCTGAGGGCTTCAGCATGGAGAATCCCACCCCAGCAGATACAGTGGGTGGATGCGGGACACTGACCCCTCCAGGGAAGGGCTGGAGGGGGTAAGCAGCGAAGGGCAGGCTGGGACCCCATCACCGCACAGCCACCCCGGGTCCATGCCAGAGCACATGCTGCCCCATCTGCAGGGTTCTGGGAGTCCCCAGGTCCCTGCGTCAGGGACCTGAATGTGCTGACAGTGCTAAGTGCCAGGGCTGGCGTCACCTCCTGGGGCAAGGCACAGCCAGCTCCAGGCTCTGGTGGAGGAAGTGCCAGGTGGACCCCAAGCCCACCTGCATGGGGACCCCCATGCTCTCCCTGTCTGCCAGGACAGCGTATGCCCGGGGGCATAATAATGTCCGACTGGATAATGTCCCATGGTCCCATTAGGGCCCATCACAGTGATCCAGGCAGGCTCCTGCTCCCGGCAAAAAAGTCAAAAGCCCATAGAATCACAGAATTGTTTGTGTTGGAAGGGACCTTCAAAGCTCATCCAGTTCCAGCTCCCTGCTGAGGGCAAAGACACCTTCCACTAGAGCAAACTGCTCAGAGCTCCATCCAGCCCAGCCTTGAACGCTGCCAAATGCCTAAAAAGAATCCATCACGACCTGCTCCGCTCTGCCCTGCCTCTGGCACTGGATGGCACTGCATGTAGCCCTGGACCCCTCCTGACCCCCCTTGTGCACTCAGAGAGGGGTCAGATGGTGGCACAGGCCGGGGAGAGCCTGGCCTCTGGTCTGCAGCACCATGGTGCTGGCAGCCCCATGGCCCCAGCACCTCTTGTGCCCAGTGGGGACAGCCCGTGGTGCCCCGGGCAGGATGCAGGCAGGGGCTGCTGGGCACGGTGCAGGACCACGGCAGCTCCTTCCAGCCCCCTGTATCCCCATCCCACGGCCCATCCCCTCCAGCGCAGCAGGGCCCAGGGAAACTCCACTGCCTGTTCCCAGGCCGTGATCCCGAAAAGCTTCACCCAAGTTCCCGCCCCGGTTGCTCTCCCAGGCCGAGACTTTGCTCTTATTTGGCGATTCCCAGAGCTGGTGGGAGGGAACGGGGCTCTGCTGGGAAGTGACTGCATCCCTGGGTGGGGCCAGAGCAGGAGGCACCCAGCCTGGCTGCCTCGGGAATAGGGGAGCAGGCCCCCAACCTGCCTCCCAGCCTGCTTGCTGCCAGCGCGCCCCTGGCACACTGCTGTTAAGGACCCCCATTCTTTGACCCTGTGCTGGCTTGGCAGCACTCTTGGCACACAGGCATCAGACTTAGAGAGGGGCAGGATAGGCTGGGATGGAAGCCAAGGCTAAGGCCATGTACCCCCATGGGACCCACAGCACTGCCTCTTGGCAGGGTGATGTGGGGCAGCAGGGTGGTGCGGCCAGGTCGCCCCCCGGACCCTTGACCCTGGAGCCAAGGAAAGCCGGAGGGGTCAGACCGGGAACTGGTGTCCTTAGAGGCAGGTACGAAGTGCAGCTGAGGCTGCCTGCGAGCAATCAGAGCTCCTTAAGGAAGGATGGAGTGCTACCAGCACCAGCTTCTCCTGATGGATCAAGGCATGTGCCCCAGCCAGGATGCACAGCCAGGAGCTGGGGAGCATGCCTCCCCCATAGGGCAGAGCCCCCAGGGCAGCTGGAGGGTGCAGGGAGCTCCATGGGCCCCATGGGTTTCTCTGTGGCTGCCATCTGGGCCCTCACTTAGAGGAGCATCAGGATGACTGCTGGGGACGTGGCTGTGCCCCACATGGCTCTGGCCCAGGTGCCTTGGAAGGGTGCCCAGGAGCCAGCTCTGCCCCATTTACCCCTGTTATGGCCCTTGTGGGGAGGACATCTGTGACCCCCTCAGCTCTGCAGCAGGAGGTGTGGGGGCAGCACTTGGGAGCACCCATGGGTACACTGTCCTGTGCCAATGGGGGCTCACAGGGGCCAGGCTCTGGCATTCCCAGATTCCCTGGACTTCCTTCTTTCCCAGAGAAATAGACATCCTGGGCTCCTCTCCATCGCTCTGAGGGATTTCAGTGGGGTTGCACAGCCCTGCCTGTGTGCCCTGCCGTGGAAGAAAGAGCGCTGCGTCCCATACCGGGGTGGGGGGGCTGGGGGGGGCACTATGTGCCCTGCCATGGGGGAAGCTGTGTCCCACATCGGGGGTGGCACTCTGTGCCCTGCCTGGGGGGAACCACGCGCCGTACCAATGGAGAAGGTGCATCTGCCGAGGAGGGGGGCACCATGCCCCTGCTCGGGACGGAGGACATCGTGCCCTGCCCAGAACCCGCTTCGCATCGTGCCTTGTGGGGGTAGGGACCTGCCTGTGGGTGACCATGCGTCCTGCCCCTGTGGACACCCTAAGTCCTATTTACGCCTGCAGAGGGGCTGTGCGTCCCTTCCGATGTGGTGCGGTGCACTCTGCCCGCGGGGGTCTGCGTGCGCTGCCCGCGCCGGCCGGTGGCAGCAGCAGCAGGAGCAGGAGGAGGAGGAGGAGGAGGAGCAGGAAGGGATGGAGGCAGGGCGGGCGGCGGGAGCGGCCACTGCCTGAGCGCTTCCTGCCCGAGGCGGGCGGATCCCACAAAGGGTTCGTCGGCGCAGCCTCCCGGCCGGCAGCCCCCCGCCATGGCTAGCATCAGCTCTATCGACGCCGTCAAGAAGAAGATCCAGAGCCTGCAGCAGGTGGCCAATGAGGCGGAGGAGCGCGCCGAGCACCTGCAGCGGGAGGCCGATGCCGAGCGGCAGGCCCGGGAGCGGGTAAGAAGGGCCGCCCGGGGAGCAGGCGGCGGGGGGGCTGCGCGGCTGCTCCCCCATGGGATGCCCCAGCGGCGCCGGGCCCGCCGCGCACATCCATCCCCGCCGGCACGGCCACCCCTTCACCCCTCCAACCCGTCCCGGTACCCGGGGTGGTGTCCCCGCTGCGGAGCGCCGGGAGGTGCCCGGGGAGCCGATGGTCGCTGCACTGGGGTAGGGGGGTTCGCGCAGCGCCGGGCTGCCTCCTGAGCTGCTTCCTCCGTGGGTCTCGAGGGGGGGGGGAATGCTCGGGGCTCCCCAGGGCTTCCCTGGCTGACGGGGCTCCGGGGAGCAATCGGCTCTGCCGCGGCTCTGGTTGGGGTCGGGCAGATCCTGGGAACGGCTGCCTTCCCGCGGCGTGCGCTGCTACGCATCCCACGCCCAGGCTCTTGTCGGGCTTCCAGCGGGTTCTGTGCTCTGGGCGGCAGCGGTCTCAGAGCCTTCGGCTCTCCCTTGTGTCCCTTCACGGGGAAAAGCCCCCCGTTCCCGCTGCCACAGGAGGCCAATGTTTCCACTGTGGCAATGGGACGGCATTTCCGAGCTGCGGCTTGTCCCTGGTTTGGGTTTGTTTGTTGTTGAGGCTGGGTTTTAGCTTTTCTTTTCCCTATGCCCACTCTTCCAACATTCTCATCATATCAGCGGCGGCAGAGCTGGGTGCGGTACCCTGGTTGTCACTAGGGCTGTGTGTGGAGGAAATGGCCCTTTCCTGCGGCCACAGATCGGGTTCCCTGGTCACCGGGAGCTGTCAGAGTGCTCATGTTCCCAAGCGTCCATCTGGGCAGCTCTGACCCACTTTGGGGGTGATTCCCTGGGTAAAAGGCTCCAGATGAGGTGAGGCAGATGCCGCAGGCAGAGCATCGCCATGCGCAGGCCAGCCCCAGCTCCCTGTTGGGCTGATCGGGATAGCAACAAGCTCATGGTGAGCCAGGATAAATGGTGGTCACGGGGTGGAGGTGGCTGTTCTGCCATCCTCACCCCACTCCGAGATGAGCCGTGCTGGCTGGCTGTGCCTGTCCCTACCCTGCTGACTCACCACAGGGGACCACGGGTGTTCTATGGGGCCATACAGGGCAGCGGCCTCTTGCTTCTCTCACGATCCAGTGCTTGGCCAGTGTGCCCTGGGGCATTCCCAGTGCTGGAGCATGAGGCTGCGGGGGGCCAGCCCATGAATAAGCAGGAGACATTATGCCCTGTGCTGGCGCTCGCCTGGCTGTGCCTTGTTGCACAGGGCTGCTCCCGAGCTGAGGTCTCATCACCGCCATCCCTTTACATGCCTGGGGTTTGCTTCCCACAGGGCCCTCTCCCCCCCCCCGTGGGGAGCAGGGCCGGGGGCTGCTGAGGCAGCTTTCCCTGTTAGCGGCAATGGAGCAGGCGGCCTTTTCCAAATGGAAAGAGCACAAGGCCAGGCATCAAAGGGCTGGTGGAGGGCCAAGGCCATGGCTCCCAGCTGGCTCCAGCTCCCACCCCTACGCACAGGGAGCCTGGGAAAGCAGGAGGCCCTGGTCCATTGGGTCCCAGCAGTCACAGCTTGGCCGGGCACCAGCCTGCTGCGGGCAACTCACTGCATTGCCCTCCATACATGAGCGGGGGGGGGGGGGGGGGGCCCCGCCCCCCCCCCCCGCCCCCGCCGCTGCGCGGGGCTTCAGGCTGCCCCGGTCCTCATGGCCGGGGGTTCCCGCAGGAGATGCTCCCGGCTCTCTCTGCTGTGTCCGTAAACAGGAAATCCACAAGCAGCTCCCATCTCCTTTTCGGGAGCCGTGCCGCGTGGGGCATTCCTCCCCCTTTACTCACTGCTCTGCAAACCCCAAATACCATCCCCGTTACGGCACGGCTGCTACAGGCCGCCCTACCCCATCCGATGTGCCTTGTCCCACCCCAGGGTGGGAGCCAGAGGTGTGAGGACACAGTGGAGGGGCTGCAGGTGCCAGGATGGGGTTGCGTGGCTGGGCAGAGCCAGTGTCAAAAAGGGTTCTAGGGGTAGAGAAAACCCTGTTTTCCATATGGAAAAGCAAGGGGATGTGGGGTTGGGCATCCCATTACGGTGAGCACTGGCTCGTTGCCCAGTGTCAGGGGTGTTACGGTTAGCAAATGTGGATGTAAACACTGAAAATGCTTCCTGAAATATGCATATATGTATTTTATGTATGTATACGTGTGCGTGTATATATATATATATATATTTATACACATATATACAAGACAATGGATTGACCACGGGTTTCTGCTCCCCAGGCCGAGGCTGAAGTGGCTTCCCTGAACCGCCGTATCCAGCTGGTGGAGGAGGAGCTGGACCGAGCCCAGGAGCGCCTGGCCACGGCCCTGCAGAAGCTGGAGGAGGCTGAGAAGGCAGCTGATGAGAGTGAGAGGTATGACCCGAAGGGACAATCAGGGTGGCAGTGAATCATCACTGATTACAGGCAGCCCCCTTGGTTTCACAGTGAGGTCCTTCTGAAGTGACCCCGTGGGGTTTGAGTTGGTTTTGTTGCAGATCCCAAAGGGATAGGGCAAAGCCGCAGTGCAATGAAGTTCCCCAGGTTCGGGCATTCATTAAAAGGCTTTGAAATTTCAAGGCACCCACAAAATCCCGAACAATTTGATTAAATATCAGGTTGTAACGAAAGCCAGGGCGTGCTTGGAGCTTGTTTCCTGGTCCAGAGCAGCCTCCTGTCCTCAAGTGCTGAACAGCAGCCCAGGAGGGGACATCACAGAGCCTTGGGTGACATGGTTTAGTGGGAGGTGTCCCTGCCCATGGCAGGGGGGTTGGAACTGGATGATCTTAAGGTCCTTTCCAACCCTAACTATTCTGTGATTCTATGATCTGTGCCCGGGCACTAAGAGAGTGAACCAGCCTCATTCATGAAACCAGTGCTGTAAAGTGTGTTGCCCCATCCTCATGGCAGGTTTCCCAGGCAGGAGCCATGCAGGCAAGGGCACTCAGGTTGAATGGGAGTGCCTGGACATGTCACGGCATTCCTGACAGTTACGTGAGCTCTTCCTTCCATTGACAAAGACCAGTTTGAGCAACAGGATCCGAGTGAGGGGAGAGGGGTCCGCAGGAATCCCTGCTGTGAGGATTCGTGGGGGTTTGTTTGGTGACCACTCTGCTTGTGAGCATCACCCATGAAAGAGAAAATGCTCTTTGCCACAGGATGTTTCCCAGCATTACCTAAAGCTTGTGGCTGGCTGATCCTGGGCTGCACACATTTCCCCCCACAAATGATGGGTTCAGTACCTGCCTGTTCGAGAGGCACCATAGCCACATCTCCTCTGGAACATGGCCCTGGAGGCAGCTCCACTGCTGTTATTGTGTGCAAGAGCATCTTTGGGGTAACACTGGTGTGACGCTACTGTGTGGTAGGGTTATCCCATGTGTGATGTCCCATGTCTCTGGAGCTGGAGGATGGTGGAGTTAGAATGCAGTGGGCAGGCAGGAGGAGCAGCAGTAACCCACAGCAATAACATCTTCTGGCTTGGGCTTTCCACAGAGGCATGAAGGTCATTGAAAACAGGGCCATGAAAGATGAGGAGAAGATGGAGCTCCAGGAAATGCAGCTGAAGGAGGCAAAACACATAGCTGAGGAGGCTGACCGCAAATACGAGGAGGTGCGCGTCCCCTTCCCCCGGTCCTGGCCCCTGGTGCACTTAACTTGCTGCCCTGTGTCCCCAGCAAACATGGAACCAAAGCGTGCCTCTTGCTCCATCAACAGGTCGCCCGCAAGCTGGTTGTCCTCGAAGGAGAGCTGGAGCGTTCAGAGGAGAGGGCAGAGGTGGCAGAAAGGTGAGCAGGGCTCCAGGTGGGCAATGCAAGAGGGTCCCGTACAGCCCTTGCCCCGATCCCTAGCAGCTATAGGGGTGTCTGCGTTGGGATGGGGATGTCCCTCTCTGGAGCAGCAGGGGTGGTTCCTGGGCTCGCAGGCTGGGGGCAGAGGGATGCTGACCTGGTGGCAGCACATCCTTGACCCTGTTCTCTGCTGGGTGCCCCTCTTCCACCCCAGCCGCGTGAGACAGTTGGAAGAAGAGCTGCGGACCATGGACCAGACTCTCAAATCCCTCATTGCCTCAGAGGAAGAGGTACTGGTGCAGGGGCGCGGGGCGATGTGCAGCAGGCCCCCTCTCTCTGTCTCTGTCCCTCAAACCATGCGAGCCACCTCTGTCCTCTCTGCACCGCTGCCTCCACCACCGACCTCCCCTCGCCTTCCTCTCCAATGGGCGCAGGCTGGGCACGCTCCTCCATCCCTCCATCCCTGCTCTCCTTGGTGGGGCCAGCAGTGATGCTCAGGGTATCTGTGCAAGGAAGCATGAGGAACGGATGGATGCGCTCCAGCAGCTCCTGCTCGCAGCAGCTCTGCTCCTCCTCCGCCTGTGCTGAGTTTTCTCCTCTCTCAACTTGTTTTCTCTCTTTTCTTTCCCTCCTTCCCTGCGCCCGCTCTTTCTGCTCCCTTCTTCTCTCCTGCCTCCCCATCCCTCTCCCCCTCATGGTGACCCCTGCTTGGGATGTAGTAAATGTGGTGACCTAGAGGAGGAGCTGAAAATTGTCACCAACAACTTGAAGTCCCTGGAGGCCCAGGCTGACAAGGTAGGACCTGGTGGGGGCTGCTGGGGCAGGGCAGAGTTTGTGGGGTCTGGGGGTGATGGGGTCTCCTGCTTGGGGTGAAGGATGGGCAGGGAATCCCCATGGGACTCACTGGTGCCTGTCTCTATCTCTGCAGTATTCCTCCAAGGAGGACAAGTATGAGGAAGAAATCAAGTATCTAGGGGAAAAGCTGAAGGAGGTAAGGTGCTACAGCTGAACCCAGGACAAGGGCTGGCACCGTATTGGTGCAGGCATGATTGTGCCATCCTGTGTGGGTTGCATGCAGGTGCTTGGGTCAGGGGTCCTTCCCCATCAGCCTACTCTGATTTAGTGTGTGTGTGGGTCCATGGGGCCCTTGTCCTTTGCCTTTCCCAGGGGAAGGCTCACGGAGTAGGGTACCAGAGGTGCAGATGGGGCACATTTAGGGCATGGTGCAGCTTGTACCGTCCCCATGATACCCCGTAGCTCACCCTCTCCCCACTGTGCTCCGCAGGCTGAGACCCGTGCTGAGTTTGCAGAGAGGTCTGTGGCGAAGCTGGAGAAAACCATTGATGATCTAGAAGGTAAAATGTCCCCACCGGCCCTGAGTCCCTCTTTTTTGGGGAGCACTGCTCAGGATGTGCCCCCGGTGGGGCTGGGGTGAGGGGACAGGAGGGGGTTCCATAAGGGGTGAGGCTGGGTGCCATGGTGGGAGCACAGAGCTGCTGGGGTCTGGGCTCTGCCTTTGGTGGGGAATTGGGCTGCATCCACTCCACCTATGCCTGCATGCTCCTTGGCCCCCCGTTCACAGCCACTCTTTCTCTCTCCACCACCTGCCCCCCACTCTGCTCCACCATCTGCCCCTTCGCCTGTCCCCCGCCTGCAGATGAAGTGTATGCGCAGAAGATGAAGTACAAAGCCATCAGCGAGGAGCTGGACAATGCACTTAATGACATGACCTCCCTCTGAGCCCACACCGGGCACCAGCACTGCAGTCCCCTGCCCACTTTCCCCTTCCCCAGCTCAGCCACTTGCCTGCCTGGCCGTCCCACTGCTCTCCCTGCCTGCTCTGTCCTCCTCTGTCCTTCCTAGCCTGTGCCTGTCCATTGGCTCCCTTGGGTCAGCGTGTTCCTGCAATACCCCTTAGTGGGAGACAGATTTATTCACTGGAAGGGTGATCAGACATTGGAACAGGCTGCCCAGAAAACTGGTGGAATCACCATCCCTGGAAGTGATCAAAATCCGTGTAGATGAGGCCTTCAGTGATAACTGTTTAGTCTTGGTAGTCCTGCAGCAATGGTTGGGCTTGATGATCTTCATGGTCTTTTCCAACCTAGCTGATTCTGGGATTCTCTGACAAGATGTAGGTGCTTTGGGGTGTTTGGCAGGGCAGGGGAGCAGCCCGTGAGACCCCCATGCACTGGAAGGACAGTGCCCATGTGGTTGCATAGCCCAGTGATGAACTGGGTTGTGCCCAGGAGCCCTCCACTCCAGCAGCTCCTTCCTTGGCTCCCTTGCAGCAGAGGCACCGTGGACCCTGCAGTTCTGGGCCTCCTGCCCCCCCATCTCCCCCAGCAAAGCTCCCTGATGCTGCTTGCTGGGCCCATGGTGAGGAGGACCTGCAGAGGGAAAGCAGCACCTCCACTGCCGAAGCTCAGTCCCTGGGGATAGTGGGTTGGGTCTGGCTATACAGGCAGCCTTGTCCCATGCAGGCAGGCAGGCAGCACACAAAACCCCTGCTCCTCCCTTTCTGTCCTTTGCACATCGCTCTTTAGTTTGCATCTCATGACTTTTTCTTTTATGTTCTATCCCTCTGGGTTACTGAGTTGGTCTTAATAAAGCGTTTTCTTTCCTTGGATTCTCCTTTGATTTCTTCATTCCGCTCTGTCCCTCATCTGCCTGTCTCACACGGGTGCTAGCAGCGGGGTGGTAGGAGGTGGTCGCAGCCATGGCATCCCCACCCCCCCATGGCTCTCATACGCAGCTTTCCTCATCTCGTGCCATCATCTCCATGACATTTTAGGCCTTAAATAGCAGGGTTAGACCTGGTTCTGTCCCTTCACTGTCCCCACTCCCAGACATTGCCTCTAAGCAGCGATGTCAGCTCTGGCATCTCTCCTGCATCACCTTCCTCAGCGATCCCTAAATGGATCCATGATTCTCCTCCTCCTCCTCCCTCAGCATCCTGCTCCAGAACCCAGTTCCCAAACTGATGGAGCTACAGCCCTGTCCCGGGTCTGGCTGCCTGTTCCTGCCTGTCCAGCAGGGATTTTGGGGTTCCCACCTGTTCCTGTGGTATTTCCAGCAAGGGCTTTGGGGAATGCTGTCTCTTTTCACTAACTCGCCTTTCTCTTTCTCTTTCCACTGCTGCGCCCGATGTCTCTCTGTTTTCTCTATAGAGCGTTCCCAGCGGGAGGCTGAGAAAAACCGCGTTCTCACTAACGAGCTGCGGGTCATCCTTACTGAACTTAACAACTGAGCTGCACAGAGCTCCCTCTCCCAGCACCCCTGCCCCGTTTTGGCCAGGCTGGTTCAGGGTTGGGAGCCCCTACAGACTTCCTAGGCCTAGACAGGGTGTACAGCCTTGTCTTACCCCTGGGGGTAACTGCCCTGCTTGATGGGGGGACAGGGAACCCTCCTGGAGCTCAGTGTTTTTTCCTGGGAGAGTAATGAGGGTTTTCTGTGATGTCTTGGGATGCCTACATGGTGATGGCTGTGCCCCAGCATCAGCCTGGCCCTGCTGAGGAGGGATGTGGTGGTTTGTATCACTGCCTTCCTCCCCTTGTCCCTGGAGTCAGCAGCCAGCCTCTTCCTCCTCACTCTGGTCACCCTAAACTGCAGGGAGGGTGCCTTCGGAGCAGGGTCCCTGCAGGGTGCTGGGATAGGAGCTGGAACCCACAGTGCCTGATGCCCCAGGGCAGGGGACAAGAAAGAGCCCAGCAGGGGAGTGCTGGGAGATGAGGCTGGGTGGGCAGAGCTTTTGTCCCATCCACATCTCTAGAGGGAAGGAGGATGCCATTTGGAAGAAAACACCAAGCTGCTTTGTTATCTCTGCTCCTTTTCTCTCTGCTGTCCTTCTGGCTGCCCAGGCTGCTGTCTCACTCCCTCATGGACCACTCCTGGGTCATGCAGCAGGCACTGGCCCTCCTCTTTTGCTGGCCAAGGGTTTGTGCACATGCCCACAGCCTGCCTCGTGGTGATGCCCTGGGGCAGGATGTGCTGGTGAGTGGCCAAGGAATGGTACCCACCAACAGCACCTGTGCTGCAAAGGGCCCAGCCATGGGCAAGAGGGCACCATGGGAGGATGGAGATGCTGGAGAGTGGGGACCACCTTCAGTGACCAGCCTGACTGGCCTGGCCACTCTGGCAGGTCCTGGAGCTCATCCCTGCTGATGATGGGGCTGTTCACGTGGGCTCTGCTCCACAGGGACACCCCGCTCGGCTGGAAGCTGTCACTGTACTGACATGTCCATCTGTGTGTGTGTGTGTCTGTGCCTGGTGTGGTGTGCGTGGGTCTGTCTGCGCCTGGGTACACTTGGGTTTATGTCTGTGTGTGTGGCTGGGTGTCCCTTGTGTTCACAGAAAGTCTGGCCAGTGCCAAAGAGGAGAACGTGGGCATCCACCAGGTCCTGGACCAGACCTTGTTGGAGCTGAACAACCTCTGAGCTGCCCTGGGCATCCCTTCTGTCCCTCCTCCCTACCCCTCACGTACACCCCACTGGCACGCTCAGGATGTCATCAGTTGTACTGCATCTTGGCCAAATCCTCACATCCATTGAGAAGGGAAGCCCTGCAGCATTATGCTGTGGCTTGGGGATATCTTGTCTGTGCACAGCCTGACTGGCTCTGTCCTGTCTTCATGTCCAAATAAAGCAGTTTGACAAGAGGAATGGGTACGTTTAGTGCTTGTGGTCGGCAGACGCAGTGGGAGACAGGGGGGTATCCCTGCCCAGTTTGTGCAAGAAGGCTCTGTAGGGGTTTGGGTCTAGGGAGAGTATGGCTGGCATAAAAACGTTCTCCGCAGCTATGGAGGGGCTGGGGGTGATGACACACTGGGTTTGGGCTGCATTCCGTTGTCTCCATCACTTCCCTGGGATGCACGGGAAACCTCCATGTCTAAAGCTCAGTCAAATTGACCACCCACTTCAAGTGCACAGTGATGGACATATGTCACTGGCATGTCCCCTTCCACAGCCTGCATGTTACCTGCCTGGCACTTGGGGAAGCCACATGGTCTTTGACCTCTCCATGGAGTCTGCTTCATGGTTCATATTCATCCTCAGACACCATCTAAGTACACACACAAGCGTGTGACCATGCATGCACACATTAGTTATGAGGGTCTTCTCCAGGTCTGGGGTTAGCTGCTTACCCTGTCTACTAGTTGCACTTTCTATTGCCAATGCCTGCCTGAGGGGCAGCTTTACAAACCAGCAAATATTAATGCAAACACTTCCCAAAGCATTCAGGAAGTTTCCTCCTGGCTTGCTGTATTTTGCTGTATTTTCTTTAACACAAAGAGAAAAGCATCAGGATGTGTCTCATCGCTGTCATCAAACCGGGCTGGATTTCCTGGGGATGCCCAAAGTCAGGACCTAGTCCTGCCCTCTGCTTCAGGCCCCCCCCTGGTGTGTGCTGAGCCCTGTTGTCCCTTGCTACCAGGCGGATGTCTCTCTAAAAGCACAACCCCATGCTGCCAGGAAACATAATTCATGCTGACCCCTTGCTGAGCTGGGCCATCAGTTGGCTGGCAGGGATAGCTTTTGTTGTCTGCTTTCCTTTATTGCTGCACCACTCGGCTCAGGAAAGGAGGGTGCTGAGATTGCATCTCTTTCCTGCCCAGGTGCTGCCAGCCTCCTGCTCTCCCCCTGGACCAGCACCTCTGGTTTCTGGCTCCGAGACCTGCTCCTACAGGGAAAATGGCTCCTGTTGCATGGAATGCTCATTTTCTGGTTGTCCTCACAGGGTGTGAGACCTGCTGTGAGCCAGGGAAGGAGGGAAGGACAGTGCAGGCCTGGAGCTCCTCCTTGGGTCTGCCTTGGTTTTCCACAGCACATCATCAGCTGAGCCATTGCATTTTTTGGTTAAAGCAGCTTCCAGGAAGGGGTTTGTCTGGCTGTGAAAGGAAGACGAGTGTAAACCACCGGAGCCTGCACTCCACACTGCAAACAAGGCTCCTATCAGGGTGCGTCCCACAGCAACAGCCTCTGGGCACCCTTTGCCTTCCTGCTGGGACAAAGAGCCCTTTCACGCCCAGTGGTTTTCCCCATTAGCTGCTGCTGCCTCCTGGTTTGGACCAGAACGTTCAACTTAACCGTTTACACCCTGCTCCAAGGGCCTGTTCTGTTTCCTCTGGTCTTGGTTTGGCAGTGGGACCCCGGCTGCTGCTCCCCCGTGATGCTCTGTGCCAAAGACATGAGCCCACCTTTCACAGTTCAGCAAAGCTTTGCATTTAATCCATGCTCCCACCCATCTCCTTCTCCCTTCAGCCCTGCGCAGAGACGCAGGGCAGGGGAAGCTCTGTGAGGCTGCTGTCAGGGGAGCTTGACCTGCATGCACCTCTCCCCGCACGCATCGCTCAGACCCACACTGAGCACTGCAGTGCCCGTCTCCTCCTCCCTCATTCCCCCTCTCCTCCTGCGCGTCTCCTGTTGAATTTCAACCTTTGGATTTGTTTACCTTGGCCTGACATATCGAAGATCTCCCCAAAGGGCTTTCAGCCCTGGTGTGGGCTGCCACCCCATTGATGAACCACCGCATTAACCTCTGGCAGCCTCTCACCTCTGCTCTCTTTGCCAGTTTTCTCATCTCTCTGCTGTCTCGTCTCCGAACCCTTCCTGTTCAATACCCCTGAACTATGCGCTGGAGGGGAAGGACCACACAAAGAGCATCATAGAGACATGTTGAGCTGCGCAGAGCCAGACACAACCCACCACCACCCCTCCCTGCATTCACAGCCAGAGGCTTTGGGTGAGGGTGTAAAGAGCTGCATCACCGAGCTGTGTGGCTTTTGCAGGTATCTGAGTGATTTCAGAACAGGTCAGGCCACCCAAAGCCAAGTGCCACCCAAAGCTCCCAGCCTCCAAATTTATATCACTGATTGTAGGAAGAAAATGGCATGACCATGAAGCACTCTCATTGCTGTGTGAGTTACATACACTCTGTATCAGCACTCATGACTGCACCCCACATCGGGCTGTGCCACAGGAGCGTGTGACCACTGCAACACATCCTTGAGTGTATATAATACTTGGATTATTGTGTGCAGTTCTGGTGTCCTCAACATCAAAAGAACACGGAACTGTTGGAACAAGTCCAGAGGAGGCCACGAGGATGATGAGGGGACTGGAGCACCTCCTATATGAAGATAGGCTGAGAAAGTTGGGGCTGTTCAGCCTGGAGAAGAGAAGGCTGTGTGGAGACCTCATAGCAGCCT
>JARCZZ010040199.1:0-18618 GCA_030323915.1 Brotogeris chrysoptera
TTATTGGTGGTAGCAGCAGTGATTTGTGTTATACCTTAGTTACTAAACTGTTCTTATCTCAACCTGTGGGAGTTACACGCTTTCAATTATCCTCCCCATCCCTTCAGGAGCAGCGAGGGAAGAAGCAGGGGACTGAGAGAGTGGCTGTGTGGTTCTGAGTTACTGTCTGGGCTTAAACCATGACAAGGTTGCTCAAAGAGGAGTTTGATTCTGATAGCAGTATGATGCCAGTATAATTTTGAACAAAAATATTGCTCAGAAGGAGGTATTTCTTAGTAGCAAAATGAGTCACCAACAGCAAGTCGCTTCTGGATTCAGTGGTTTTTTAGGAATTTAATTGGTATCTCATGCCAATCCATGTATTTGGTGCTTATCTTAAAAGGAGGCATCAATTATGGTTTTACATAGATCAGTGACAGTTTGTCCCAACTGTGGGCTCTTCCCTGGCAAGGCAGGTAGCAAAGTCAAAGGCAAAGGTTGTGAGAGAAGTAAAGCATCACCAAGGGAAGAAGCAGAACTACAAAGTAAATATAACATTAACACTGTAAGAAAAGGACGTCAAAATTGGAGGAAAGGCAAGAAATAATGCAAACAAAAAGTTAATGCAGTAAGTCAGTTAATGGTATGCAGAGATTTGTCATATTTACAACTTCAGGTATTTCTGTTTGTTGATATGACTAGTTACCAAAATAGACCAAATTACACTGAAATTGACTGATGATAAAGAAGACATGCTGAAAAACTATTTGTTTATTTCATCTGTCCCAGAGGTGATAATTCAAATATTCCCACAAATCTGTGAGCAAATGAAAACAAACAGAAAAAAAAAAACCTAACAAATTTAAAATTCAGAAAACTCCAGAACTTCCATGATACAGCTAGAATATACTTTTTCACTGTTTATAATAAAAAATAAAACAAATACAAGACCTGAGTAGCTTTAAAATCAATTCTCAAAGTATATCCAGCTTTTCTTTGTTTCCAGAAGAGCTAAGTTATCTAAAGTGGTCTGGTAAACAAGCCTCTAAGAATTAATGAGAAGGAGTAATACATATTGTTATGACTCAAAGCATTTTATGATTAAAAAAGAGCCCATTTAACCATAATGATTCAAATCCAGCTGCAGCAGTAGCAGGAGAAATTCCCGTTGATTTAAGGGAGTCTGAATTCCATGTTCATCTCTTATGCCTTAATAACACTGTGGGCCTGAACATGACAATGCCTCTTTGTGTTTAACCAACACAAATGTCTTAAAGGCTATCATTCATCTTTAACCCTCAATAGAGTGCTGTTTCATCATCTTCTCCTACAAGGTGTATCTCTTAATTCAAATGTATGCAATAAAAAGCATTCCCAAAGTATATCATATCTAGTTAACCACATTAAGTATTCCCTAAATGGAAAGGCCATTGATATTGGATGGATTCCTCAATTGAAACAGAAAACTGTATCTCAGAGGAATTTTTATAGATGACATTCATTTGTCTTAATTCTGAATTGTATAACACAGAGTACTTTTTGATAGATACGTTACACAGGATAAAAAGGGAAAACACAAATAGAGAATTAAAACTGAGAGTCTCCCACTTCATTTGTTTCATTTCTTATTTTAAGTTTTGCTAAGTCAGACACTCAGAAAAAAAGTATTAGGTGATCTGTGGTAGCATTTCAAGTATGTTCCTGCAAACATCTTGATATGTGCTGCACATTATGTATTTAAAAAAGAAAGTAACTAAAACATGATTAAACCCTGGTGTCTGGCTGAAGTTAAAGACATTCCTAAGGCTTTATGCAGGCATTAATTTTGGACTTGTTGCACTGCTGTATACAACACAGTATTCACAAATTTCATGAGGCAGCAAGGTGGCTTCCAATTTACCCATTTTTCCTTCCAGGAGATAAAGATTTATTTCAGGGAACATGAAACCGAAAATATTTTCTCCTGAGAGTGTCAGATCCCACTTAAGGTAGCTATTATAAAAATATTTTTTCCTGTCATGTCATGATTCTCTATCTCAAATGCCTTAAAAATACTAGACCTGTCTCACGTGCTCCACCTCCATAGCTCTTATATCTGCTCACCTTTATAGGGGGAGCCCTGAGGACAAGCCTTGGTGGCCTTTAGCTGTCCCAAGAAGGAAGGAAGAAACAAAAGCACAGAGGAATGCTTGCTTTAAAAGCATTCCAGCCTGCTCCTGGAAACAAAGCCCTGGATGAGGTAGCAAGAGGAAAAGGCTATAGAAATGCAGCAATTTGAAATTACATCTGATTTCAGAAATCTCAATAAATGTTAATTTCTCGAGATTTCTGAAATGGTGATTAATGACCTTGTTGTTACTTTTGGGAGTATGAGAATAGCATGCAATTGGTTTTCTCCTTTATTTTCTTGAACACAGGAGAAATTATATAAATACAAAATAGAAAAATATGGTCTAGGGAGAAGTTGGAGGAGTGATCTGTTGCTCCTCCTTTTACATCCAAGCCTAAACTCATCTGAGGCAGCATCCCTTGCCTTAGGTGGCTTCTGCCTGTGGTACGTTCCCTCTGAACAAGTTTTAAACAAACTATTCAAACAATCCTGACTAGGGAGGCATTGTTTCACAGCTCTCAGACTACCTATAGTGCTAAGAGGTGGCAAGGAAACTGCCTGTGTTAGGAAGAGTAGAAACAGGCAGTAAACCAGTTTTTAATTCAAAGGACTGTCAACCTTGTAATGGAGATGCTGGACAACTTCAGCAAGGGCTTGAATAGCCTTTCCTTCATGCTTCTTGAAAAGACTGATCTATGGTGTGTTTGTACAAAACCAGATTGCCAAGGATAATTTTGAAAAGGGCTTTAAGAAATTTGGGTTATGTTTAATCCCAAAACACTCTTTTAGGTATGATTGTAACATCAGTTTGAGAAAACTGACAGAAAGTATGCACTGGGTAAATGGTGGTCTTGTGTTTCAGGTGAAAAGGGAGAGTTTATTTGCAGTTTAGTGTTCATCTGAGACCCTAATAACAAACTTTGTTCGACAATATCTTTTCTTTCATTCTGTTCAAACAAAGGCGGCAATGGAATATCACAGTGCTCCTTAAAATGTACAAATCACTTCTTCTTCGCCTGAGTTTGTTTTGCATTTCCATTGATTCTGCTGATGAGAATTCTGCTGTTGCTGCAGAATCACCCAAGGGTACCTTCCTATGCACAAGGGTAGTCGGCAACAGCTTCCTCTGAGCAAGACCTTTCTTGCTTCACCTTTCAGGTCATGCTGCCTCACTGATATTTAAATTTTTTAAAATGGCTTATCATGCACTTCTGAGTCCTAATCTTTAGACAAACTCTTGGTTCACCTTCTAGCCCTAGACTCCTCCAAGATCAGCCTTACACAAATATTGTTACTCTCAGCTACTCAGATCAGCAGAGACCCATTCCATTCAGCCTTTTTTTCCCCTTCCCTTTTTTTAAAAAGGGCAAACTGTTTTATACTGACAACCATCTGTGAGCCTGTCTTTTAGGCCATCAAACTCTTCCATCCATTACCAAGAGCCTTCCTCACCTCCGCTGCATGACAGCGCAATAAAGATGACATACTAATTCAATGACTTGTAATTTCAGCTAAACAAAGACAAGTGCTGCAGCTTCTCCTTTTGTGTTTCAGTGCCATATCGGTGAAGCCAGCTATGCAAACATAGCACTGGGAGGGTTTTATGACAGCAGTTGAATGGGGAGAGTAGCTTGGTGTTGCTTTTTTATGGGTTTTGGCTCCATGATATTTGGCTCGGTGCTGCTGGCCATTGCCATTGTGTCTGGGTTCTATGTCAGCAGCAGCTAATTGTTCCAATAATGTTTATCATAGGGATCCACCAGGGAGCTGTATATGTGGAGATAAGCTACAGGGCAATGATACTTACTATCTTACTGATCTCTATACACAGTGCTTTTGCTTCATGCCAAAAACCTCTTTAGGTTTCCAGTCTAAGAAAGAAAGAGAGGGAAAAAAAAAAAATGAAAAAAATAACAGCTTAATCATTGTGCCAACAATAGTGTCTAAGGGGATGTAATCAGGTTCCTCTGATAATCTTAGCAACACATTAAAGTCATGCGCAAAAACAGTAATTGAAGCAGTTGGTTCTTTCTACCACCTGCTGTTGAAGTCACAGGTTAATATAAATGAGATCCCTTTCCTATGAAGTAGGATGCGGGGCACTTTCTAAACCATGAAAACGTCTTGTGCAGGCTTTGCAAAATAATAAAGAAACAGTTAATTAAATGAAAAGTATTAAGTATCCAGTGCTTGCTCAACATTTCATGCTGCTACCAGGTGCCATATCTAAGTGGAAAAGCCATTCTAATGTTTAAACCCCAATACACACTTCAGTTTACATGTGGAAGTAGACAAAAGGAGTTTGTGAGGCAAATACCCCCACATAACTAGATATTAGGGAGTGAGAGTAACAGGTTTTAGTAGAGAGTCAGAGTAACAGGTTGTAGGAAAATTACTTTTTTTAAGGCTTGTTTTTGAACCTGAGGAATAATACGGAAACAAATGTCTAAGTAAACAATTATAGTCTTTTATGTAGACACTGGGAGATAATTTGTATTCTTAATTCTCTTACAAGTTCTTCACATTACTTCAAGGACTACAAAATAAACAGTTGAAGATTTCAGCTGTGAAATGGACAAATTACAATGATTTGATACTGGTTTGTTCTAAAACCCAAATATGGGACAAAAGCAATAAAATGGCATTGTCATTGGGGGTAGGAACCACTATCATTAGAAGCACTTTTAGTACCTTCTACCATAATAAATCATTTATAATTAAAGGCTCAATGCTGTGGCTGTATTACCAGCTAAGTAATATTCTTACTGGTCTGCACAGTTGCCCCCAGATCTCTGCCACACGCATTATTAATCTGCTTAAGTATTAGGCGCATAAACTCAGCAGAGTTAATAAAATGCTATAGCTCCATCTCCAAAGTACAGAAATCCCTCCCTTACGGAAAAGTCCTGAAGGATTTAATAAGGATACCACCAGTTATTTCCTATAGAAATTACTCTGAAATAATTTACATAATTTGAGAAAATTATATACTTCCTACAGGCTTTTGAACCATCCTAAGGGATTCTGTAGCAAAGATAGAGCACTTTCTGAATTTCTATTGGATATTATTATATTCTACTATATTCTAGAGAAATCTTCCATAAAGGGCTGTTGAACTTCTCTGAAATTAAACTGATCATGTTCCTAAAAAAGCAGGGGTTTGAGTATTTTCTTCCTTTTGTTTCTTCTCATTCACAGTGACTATATTTGCTTTATCAGGCAAAGCTGCACAGTAGGAGTGGATATGCAGAGCCAAAAAACTGGCTGAGGGTCTAGCATTCACATCGTACATATTTTTGGGTGGTGGTTAAAATAGACTTCATTGGAAGGAATTGTTTCCGTAAGAAATCAGTGAACGTCAATCCAGAATATGAAAAATTTCAAAATGTAAGAAAAATTTCATTAGAAAATTTTCAAAAATTAAGTAAGAAATGAGTCTTCAAATGCAACTACCATCTACCACAATGACTGAATATATACAACAAAGAAATACAGCAACTAAGTTTAGAGAAATGTGGTTAAAAATGGAAATCCTCATGCATAAAACTCAGACAAAGTGTCATAAGAAGTGAACAAAGTGAACTTTTATTTGTTGGGTCTTCCAGGGCTACTCTGACAAGAGCAATACAGCTAGAAAAAGTATGGCTGTGCAACAGTGACAGAAAAGTTTAAAAAAGAAAACCAAAACCAGCCCAAAACAAACAAACAAACAAACATACAAACAAATAAAATGCATAAACCCCAACAAAACAAAAAGCAAACCCAGCCAAAATAACTTAGGTGTAAAGTTCTAAGTGTTTATCAAGAAGCTAACTTTCACCAGCTTTCTTAGAAATTTTGGAGCACCCCGACTTTCCCTGTATTAGCAGAAAATCTAAACACATCCTCAGACTTTCTGTAACCATGGAAAATAACCAGAAAGCAGAAAATACCACAGACTGACAGTTAATATGGAATATGATGATCACTCGAGTTGTGCCGCCCACATGGACTTCTGAGGTCCCCTTGCTGTACAGCCCAAGTGATATATTTTCATCTTTCACATTTATCTTGCTTTCTGTTTTAGAAAGCAAGACCTGATTCTGCCATCATTAGTCACACTGAGTTGTACCAGACTCTGCACGTAATCCCTATTGATTTCAATATTAATTCTTGTTAAATGCTGTTCATACAGGAAAAAAGATGCCAGTAAGGAGAACTTAGAATCATAACTTAGAATTAGAACTTAGAAGGATTTGTGTACTGTTTCATCTTCTTTGTAGCCTTCTTTCTTCCCTTTTCACTTTAGTGTGCGCGCCTTCTCCCATCTCTCTCATTATTTTAAACCCTCCTGTTTCTTTCTCTAGTCTTTTTCAGATCTTCCTTGGTATTCTCGCACTTCCTGTTCCTCTCTTTCAGTCCTCTGTGCATCTCAAACTCCATCACTTACATTTCCAGTTGTCAGCAAAGAGAGAAGACAGAATGGGTCCAAGGTTTTTTGTTATCAGTTGTCAAACTGCATAAAACCATTGATGGATGTCTGTCTGTACTTGTCAAGTCCCCAGTATCCCCCATCCTTACTTGAATTGGGCTGTGAAGGGCAAAACTAAGTAGGAGTTTCAGAAATTACCAAAAATAACATTCCCAAATCTACCTCTGGATGAAGGAGCAAGACTTAACTCATTACTCACCCTGCCTCTCTGTTTCCATACTCAACACAGGGTTAAATCTTGGGACCTTGCTTTCTTACCACATATAGGAATATGAAAATTGAGAATAAACACAAATACAACCTTCCAAACCAAAACGCTCATTCATGTTTCCTCAGGGAATAGTGAGAGAATACATTCTGTTTGATAGCTAAGTCAAGTTATAGCAATACAGGAATGGATATACGACAGCTTTATTCTCCTGCTTTTACTGTTCCATTGTGAGTATAGATTACACCCACTGTATTATGTTTAAATAGAAAAACAGAAAATATTGTAAAAGGGCAAGAGATTACCAAAGATTCATCATATTCAGGTTTCACCGAAGAGGATCTATGCAATGAATTTCAGAAACCTGTCCTCTAGGACCTCACCATTCTGTGCATTTTATGCACTGTGCAGTAGTTTCTAAGAGAAGTAGCAACCTGCTTTTGGAGTGCAACTCACATTCCAGCTAGTCCATATTCTTGACTGCTGAGTTAACTCTTTTCAGATCTACTACCGTTAGGAATAATTCAAAATATATTGGCCTTTCCTATTTATTTCTCCTTGCCCTGAGTTCACTCTTCTCCTTTGGGATATGAACCTTTGAAGCTTCACTTTTCCATTTCACTGCTCTGGTAGTTCTCTACAACATTCACAGGGCTAGGATGGTGGATTTGCAGCTTTTGAATGAACTATAATTGCTTATACCTTCTTCAGAATATAAATCTTCAGGACTTCTCCTATTTACAGGTTTATTCCTAAAACAAACTTTGCTTTTAAGCACCAGATGGCTTTTCCACAGCAAAATGGCTCAGGGTACTACCCATGTTTATTCCATGCTCTCAGAGAAATTTCTGTTTGGATTCTGCATAAAATAGGTGATGGATTCTATTGAAAATATGGGTTTAAATTCCTCCTGTTTAACACTTTACTGTAATTTGGCATTTGAAAACTACCAAACTTTGAAATGCCAGATACAGATAGTATTTATTAAATAAACTAAAAGTGTGCCCTTACCTATGGGCAAAATGAATGAAATACATGCTCAATTTAGAACAAATGAGAAAAGGTCATGTGTAACCACTGCAAATTATTTTTATAAGAGGAAAAGAAAACATAACAAATACTAGTAAGCTTTTATATTAGATTCTGGAAGTGCATCTTTCTGAAGAAACAAATGGTAGGTTTTTAAAATAAATCTTTGTGAGTAGACAAATGCATTTTTAAGGAGTTTTTTAAAGTGAACAACAAACATTATCGGAAAGAGCAGCTGTTGGCCCCTACTACTCTGAAACCAAAGAACCCTGCAATCCACTTAAGCATGATTACGACAGTAATTGTAGAGGAAAGAAAGGAGAGGAAGCCTTAAAAGCAGTCCCAAAAGTGCCTGAGAAATTTTAGTAAAATATTTTTAAAGCCCTTAAAGAATCCTTACGTGTACGTGTTTAAGAGTTGGCTGATTTCCATTCTATTTTCTGCACCATTAACACATTTGCCAGCTAAGCTATGATGCCAACGTTGCTATTGTTAAAATGGCAATGTATGAAGCAAGGAGTATACAACCTGGATTTCAGAGCTCAGAGATAGTAGCAGTTCTGGAAGTTGGAGAAAGAGGGAAAGTGTTTTGTTTGGGTTTTATATTGGCTAAGTTCTATCTAGAAACTACAGTGAAAAAAAGACAGCAGAAGTATAGCTCTTAATTATTTAAATTTCAAATCTATGGCCACACCATCTATTTTACAACAGATAGAGTTGTTAGCTAGAATGGATTATCACTCTCTAAACAATTAATTTTTGCTTGGTTTTTTTCTTTTTTTTTTTTTAAAGCCACAGTACATCTGCTTATTACCATGACAAGAAAGGTCTCACCGTTGCCTTTTCATGAAATCCTTGTAATTTTTGATGTCTGTTTAAATTCCTGAAGGTATTAATACCCCTGAAAAGTGATTACTGACAATTTTTTTGAACTACATTTAAGATGTTTATCTGCAAAGTCTTTGTACTAGGCTATGTAACTAAAACATATGTGCCAGAATTTTCACACACATGCTCAATATGCAAAAAAAAATTTGAACATTCTATTTAAACATACTGTAGGTCCAACCTGCATCAAAACAAACTTGTGAACTTCAGAGCAAGAATGTAACAAAATAGTTCTACTCCCTGACAAATTAATTTAAATTCATTTTGAATAGTCAACTTGTTACCTCAGACAAATATGGACAACTATTACAACAAAAAATGATCAAGAAGCTGGAAAGCTTCATAGCCTCTAGCTCTATACTCAAAGTAACTAACTTGCTAGTCAAAAAAGATTATCTCATTTCCTTACTTTACATTACCAACAGGTGTAATGTTATTTGTCTTCATCAGAAAGGTCAAGGGAGCAATCACTGATGAAACAACAGCTCCTTACACATTGTTAAGAAATGGTAAATGCTTGAACCAGCTGCCTTTAAGCTAAGCAAAATGTTCAGATTTTGTTACTTGACCAGATTGTATCACTAACCACATAAGAATCTAGTTATTTAAGCATTTCTGCAGTCAAGTAGTCATTTCTTATGTGTTCATCACTGGTAAATAAGTTGCCTATAAGTTAGTTGCCTACCAAGTAAGAGATGGCTTGGGATTTTCCAACTATTTTCATTGCATATCTTTTTACATGTGTTCAAATGTGTAATGTTTTCACAACAAACTTATGGGTTTTTTTACGAGCATTAACAGCAGCTCTTTAACTAACCATGGATACCATTATTGACATAACGTGAAGTTGAAACAAACATTAATCCTGAAAACTCCACTTGCAAAAATAATTAATAAATACACGTATTTTGAGATTGGAAAACTCAGTAATCGTTCAGAGAATTCTTTGTCAAGAAACCATTGAGAATTCTATTTTACTATGGTATTCAATTTGCAAATTACTATTATTTTTCTCTTCTAATCACAATTCATACCTAGGAAAATTGTCGGAACTATTGCAAATAAATATTTATCTGTCAAGAAGTATTCTGGGGTGAAGCATATTTCATTTTAAAAAATGCATATAAGAAAATTCCTACTCATCCAAACAGCACTAAAATGTTAAACTACAGGAATATTCTCTGATTTCTCAAAGTATGAATCTACCTCCAGAATTACACCTAGGAATCACACCTAGTTACAGAAAATATTAGACTTCCATCCAACACAGAATTTTCTAGGAGCATTTTTTTTCTTCTCTGATAACCTTTTACTAAAACAAACAGCAAAGTGAGAAAATAATAAATACTGGGAAAGGTCCAGTATGAAAAGTAATGACTTAATAGAGTTCAGCATCATGTGTGTAAAATAGCTTTAAAGTTGCCACAGAGCTTCAGGTGTGGGTCTCAGCAGAACTAAGCCTCCTACCTGCTCTAATTTATTCCACCTGCAAATGGTCCCACAGGTTATTAGCTCTAGATAGTTGTCCTCTTAGTGTTCAGACAGACTGAGGTGTAAATGACAGCTCAATCAGCTTTATATTAGAGCTGTCTTCTCTTAACGAGAGAAGCCAGACTACAATCTGGACATCGTGACCAGATTGTAGTGAAAGAGAGATTTACATATCACCTAGCGTTATGCACCCACCCTGTTCAGTTTAAGTTAGGTGACACAAATCCATCAGTTCTTCCCATGAGGAAGTGAGAAAAGAGAGCTGCTACTTAGACCTTTAAAAACTTGCAGAAAATGAAAATGTTTACATTAACTCCTGTTTATAGCCATCTGGAAGAGTGGGAGCCATAGAATAATTTTATAGAAATTATAAATAAAATCTTCAATGCAATACATAAATCAAATTAGAAAAAAATGGAAGAGTTGCAGCATTTTACAAATTTCTGCTGCTCCATTTTGGTAAAATCATGCCGGCACAGAAGAAAAGAGATATGAATTAATTTCTTCAGTATAAGCAATTCCTACTAATTTCTATGGGAGCTGCATGAATCAAGGGTAACAGACCACCATTAAGATGAATGAAACTGAAAAGCTGTTGACTTTCAGAAATCAGTAAAACTAGGCTGGCTGAAAGACAAGTTAATATACTTTTAATTAGATCTGCATTTGTTGAAGATAAAGATTTCAATCTCAGCGTGAAATGTATCTCAAAATATTGAGTGAAATGTGTGGTCTGAGAAAAGCTATTTCTTAATGTGTTGTTAACATCTACACCTGGACTAAGGGATCTGACTATACGAGAAATCTTTGCAAGACTGATTACCTAGATGGTATGATATGAGGGCACTGCATGCCTATTGAGACCTATGTGATGTCTAGCATGAAAATAACATAAACTGTAATAACTATAAGTAGTCTAAAATTACCTTGCAAAGCAGAACTGCTTACTATTGGTTGAGAGAGAAATCCTTTGACTGGTAAATAATTTTAAACATTAGATAAATTAACAACACCATTAAATTTTAGTTGTTGTTAATAAGCGTTCCAAAGCATGTTATTCACACAAACGCAACTTGATATGTTGTGGTTTTAAGCAAGTAGAAAATAAGGAACTATTGGCCCTAGTTCAGCAAAACTGTCAAAAGCCAGTGATGAGTCAAAGGCAACTCTTTCTCACTCTGAAGACTGAAACACCTCCTCTTTGAGACGTGTTAGGAACAGCAGGCTATCTGCAAAAGTCACATTGTCATGGTGAGAACAGAAACCTGGTGATATGTGATATCCATATATTTTCATCCCCTAAAGAGGCTAGAAAATCCATCTGATCTACCTAGAATGCATCTGGAAATAGGAAGACAGATCTCTAGCTCCTGTGGGACCATATCCCTGTCTCATGGAGCAAGCCAAGAGAAAGTTGACCAGTTTCAGCGTCTGCAGACAAGCGAGTGCACTCTTCACAGTGACTAAAGAGTGGCCTAAAAAAAAAAAAAAAAAAAAGAATATATTTTTGTACCTTACCTCTTGGAAGATTTCTCTGCACACAGACAGGGTGGACCAGAACCGAACTCCTCACGAGCTAGTTGGGTTCCCAGAAGCTGAATGGCAGTGTGATATTACACAACTGGCAAAATAAAACTGATGCAGATTCTTGGATAGCTGGCTGTGAGGCAAGGAAGTAATGATTTATAGTGTTCATGCTTCTCATTTTAGCTGGGATTTTTCATGAATTTTAAAACTGTCATTGGCTTCATTTGGCATTTGCTCTTTTCTCACTACATACACTCTACCACATACATAATTTAGAATTCCGCAACCACAATTTAAGTAAAAAAAAAAAAATATTCATTTTCTTAGAGCCTTAAAACAAAGCTATGTTCTGGGTTTTTAAAAATCTAAACAAAGAAAAAATGAAGTTTTTAAAGAAAAAGAACAGCATGAATCAAACTGTACAAAGGAAAACACATTGCCTCCTCTTTTTCAGTACACACCTTGTTTAAAAAGGTGCAACCAAAATATCTGTAATCAAAATTTTGGGAGAATGAAAGGCAAAGCCAGGCAGTCTGTGTTATTTTGTGTCAGCTGAACACTAAACCTCTCGTCTTATGCTTGAAGCTTGGTATATTGAAGACAGATAAGTCCACTGAAAAACAGTAGTAACTCATCTGCCTCCAAATATGACGTAAAAAAAAGAAATATGCTGGTACTGATACTACAGTGATAAGCTCCTTGGACTTAAATTTATTTAGTTTTTGTAGCAATAGCTTTCAGCTTCTATTGTCCATTTTGCATGTTAGGGGTATTGAGTCATGGTCAATGTTGTAAGAGGGGTTCAGAGGCAGAAAGTAGGAAATGATCTACTGCTACTGGTACAGCTACCAAGATTCTCACCTGCCTACAAAGCAGAAGGTTCTAAGAAATCCCTCTTGCGCATGCTAAAAAAGACACTCACATGCCAAGCTGATTGGATTTAAAGCAGAAAAGGTTTTACTCCCTGAAGACTGGGGGCAAAAGACCAAAGTAGTGGAATTGTGTCTGTAGGTTACAGAGGAGGTTTATTTTATCAGAAGAATATATTTGAAAGTCTGACCTTTATGGGGAGAAATACAAGCCTGCCACTGACAAATTATTGTGAGTAGTAGCAGTCCAGATATCATTACTAGACGGCATTGTGAAGCACACCTTGAAAGACTCAGTCCTTCACACTGTCAGCCTATTCTCCAATAGCGTAGTTCAGCCTGGGATGCATGTAAATATGATTGATCACATTTCTGAGTCCCAGAACCCTCATTATTATCATTGACTTATAGCACCAGATATGCAGAATTTGCATCTCCAATGAATATTTGGGATACCATGTGGTGAGCCTTGGGCAGAATGATCAAAAGCTGGAGGTATTTTTCACACAATTTCTACATCCCTGTGATGGATTTTTCTGGCATTTTCATGTGAGATTTGGAGGCATTTTTATGACTAGACGACAGGACCATGTATTTAAGGATTCTGCCCAAAAGTGACAGTTGGCAATCTACTTGTAACAAACATCCCACTGGTTTGGGCAAGAAATTAAAAATATTTTCCAGTAGTAGTGCTAGTTTGAGAGAAATTGAGATAACCCAGTGAGAAGAAATCAAGATGGAAATAGTAAAGATTGCTCTTCAGATGACCTTTTCTAAATAGTATATAAGATTTCTCCCATTAAATTAACATATTTACATAAATATCAAGCTTTCATACTGAGCAATAATCAGTTATCTTCCCCTGAAGCAAACAAAAGGAGCTATTAAAAATACATCAACAGTTTGGGGGAAACAAGAAGGTTCAGCTTCCTCTTTCGATATACTGGAGCCTCTTGCTGTATACTACCCAAAACAGAAGTGTAGAACAGAGTCTGAGCATGGAATCCAGCGACCCCAGAAGGCAAGGTCTGTATTAAGAAATTTTCAGTGCAGCTCCCCACCCTCACTGAATCTACTTATTTATCCTGAGTAAATAGGAAACAATTTTAAAAAATGGTACTTTCTGCACTAAAATGCACTTCCAAACATGTCTCAAGGTTTTATGCTTGGTTCTGACTAGTATGATTAAACATCTAGTAGAATAATTAGATTAGACTCACTTAACAGCCCCACTTAAATTCAAAGTCCTTTCTCTGTCCAGAGAGTATAAAAAATGATGTACTGAGTTGTCTGCAAAATTTCCTGATTATTAATCCTCTTAACATCTATATGAGAGAATAGTTACTGTAAGATCAAGATAAAAGTCCAAAAAGCTGTTCCCTTTCACTTGCCACTATAAAAGTATCTTTTTGTCTGCAAAGCCTCAGACAGCCACTGGGGCCAAGCCAGGATTCCTGTAGTGAAACAATTGACTTGGCATCATGTTGACACATATAAACAACAGTCTGTCAACAGGCCTCACATTAGTGACAGAACATTTTTGGCAAAACAGTAGTATCCTTCTGGGCACTATGGCAATAACAGCCAGTAGCATCCATTCATGCCTTCACTCTACAGCACAATATTAATTAAAAGATTATAGCAGTGACACTTATCCAAGAAGCTAAACACCCACAGAAATCTTCATGCAGAAGAGTAGAATGTTTATTGAATGAGAACATGCCTCTAGCTGCTTTTTCATACAGTAATTTTAGACTTACACACTGTATGTAACCTCTGTCAGTTCACAATTAGCGGATAAATGTAACTGCTTGCTTGCAAATGGATATATGAAGTGTATATACACACACATATGCCATCAACTTATGTAAATCAACTTCTGTAGCCTGAATAATAAAAAGCACAAAACAAATAGCATTGTTTATGGAAGCAAGCAGTGCTATGGGCTTTTTCTTTTCTTTTTTTTTCTTTTTTTTTTAATGAGGGCCCAAATGAAAATTGACAGTTTAATTTTTCTTATGTTTTACCTTTTTATGTTCTCTCTAACACCTAAAGATACATGTAAGGGAGTTTGCATATATATGTATATAAAATATCTATCAATTATATAAAAGAAGGTGGAAAAATATTTTAGTCAATGTTTTCACCATTGCAGCTTTGATTTTTCACATTTTTCTAAGTCTGCAAAATATGGCTTATATTTATTAATAACCCTTTAGAGTCAATGGACCAAAATTAGGGGTAATGTATGGAAAGGAACTTGGAAGGATGGGGAAATATTGATTACCTGCCGGCAACTGGATGGAAGTTTAAATAGTAACAAAATGTAAAGTGCAGAGGAAAGTGGGTGGCATCCATGAATCCCAGAAGAAGCATAACATCAGTTCTGGAAGCTGTGTAGGCAAATTAGTATGGTAGTTTGTCTGGGCTAATTAGCCTTACTTAGATACCCCACACAGTGCTGCAAAGAAATGCTCTGAACTCATGTGGCAAGAGGCACATAGTATATGGGATTCATCGGCCCAGCATAGGAACCTAAAGAAACATAGAGGAGGAAAAAGGTCAGGGGAGACCTTTACAGGTCATATGATCCCTCTGGCAGTATTTTATGCCTAAACCACCCTAAACAGATTCTTGCCCTTCCCTAAACATTTGGTGGTGCAGATTATATAACTTACCCATTTTAATTCAGTCCCTAAAAACTTTCTGATTAATACCTCATTTCTCACCCTAGTCCCACGGAAGAGTGGACTTGACTTTTTCGTTGCATTGATTTATTAAGTATTTGAAGGATACTCTGGCCTTCCTCAGGATAAATCAAACCAGCTCTTCTCATCTCATGGGATTCACAGCAACAAATATGTGAATGGAAGGATGCCTATTGCCAACAGCAACAAGAGTTGAGCTTTCTCTGAGATGTGATCCCTCTCCTTTTACAAGGTCGGACTATACTTTGAGCTTTCCCAGTGAGTTAAACATATAAATTCCCTCCTCTGGAAGAAAGAAAGAGTTAATTTTCTGTTTTAAAACAGCTGGTGATAAACTTACAGTCAGATCATATACTTCACAGTGCGTCCCAACTGTCAGACTACAGGTTAGACAGGGTTTGTAAGGCAAAAAAAAAAAAAAAAGAGAAACAAGCAAGAGTATGTGATACTTCACACACGAACATTCATATATAAAAGCCATCATCTGATTCAGTTTCTGCGTGGAGGCTTCTTTATGAATTGCATCCTCTTCTTTTTTTTTTTTAAATGTATAATGCAGAATATAAAAAGCGCATTCTCTTGCAGGTCACATCCTCATCACAAAGCTTTGTGTGCTCTCCTTGTCCCTCCTGCGTAGCCTTTGCATTTGAACCTGCCTAGCAGCCCTGTTTCTGGAGAGGTGGTAGGGGGTTTGGTAGCCAAACCTGGTCACAGCTTGGTACGTGAGTGTACTTCTGAAAGGAGCTGCTTGTGACAGGGTTTCAATATCCCTGGTCAGAAGGTGCCTGAACACATCTATCCCATTTTCAGGTGCTAGTTTTCTAACTACTGGAAATATTATATTGGTTATTTTTCTGAATCTGTGTTGTTCAGACTGAGGACTTTATTTTTAGCAATAATGGGAGGACACAGCCAAACACTTCTTTGAATCTCTCAGTCAAGAATCATAAAATTAACTATTTTGGGCCAGATTCTTCATCTCCTCCATGTGCAGAATCTTACTGAATTCATTACATGCATGCCAAGAATGCCTGATGAAATCTAAAATAACACTTAATTTAAAGAGAATGCTCTTTTAAGTGTGGGAGAAACAACCTACTTACAAATCAGCAGAAATAACCTCACCACAGCACCTGAGACAGTACAAATAACAGGTTAGATTTCATTTTTAGCCAGCATGCTGCGTCATAACACACTTCCAAGTGTTCAAATTGAAACAAAGGAAATATTTATTAACTTAATGAGGGATTGTAAGACTTGCCTCGGTAGCTGCTTTTGTAGAGTTTAAAACAAAGAGTGAATACTTAGGCAAAAATAGCAAAACTAGTACTAGGAATAATTACATCCTTCTCAAATTTAAACAGTTAAGATGATATTAATTGAAACCTAGATTTTTTTTTTTGCCCTGCAGGAAACTAAAGGATTTTTGGAGCTCTGATTTCAAACTGAGATTTTGAAATTCCAATATTTTGACTTTAAAATGTCAAAATCAAATACGTATCTTTTTTTTTTTTTGGATCAACAGAAAAAGATTTTTCATTACTGCATTAAAATATTTCATTTTAATGTATTTAACCAATCTAAAAAGTTTTGTTTCAAGAAAATTCACAGTTGGATATTTTTTTTTAATTGATGCTAGTAGCCTATAGTTATTATTTAGTCTCTTATTTTCCATATTGGGTACGCAGACTACACATTGCTTTGATAGTTTAGGTTACACAGTGTCCCTAAATTTGCTTATCTCAAGAAAAATTATGCATTTTTCTATCATTAATGTAATCAGCTGGAGATCTCATAAAAGTAACAGAGCTCCGGCCCATAACTGCCTTATCACAATGTATTGTCATGAGAAAGCACCAATTAAGTGCTAGTCAACAGATTGGAACTGTACTTTTTTAGGGTCTGAACTTTGACCTAAAATAAGATATCTTGATATTTCAATTGGAAAATTCAGTTGGGAAAAAGTGCCACAAAACAAAACTAAAAATGAAAATCACATTACTTTGTAGAAAATTTATTTCCATGGAAAAGAAGAGCTCGGGCAGCTGTGTTTCAGAATTAGTTGAATACTGAAGTCTTGCAATAGCTCATTCTTCTATCCAGAGGGGAAGGGAAAAGATGAGAATGGAAGCACTAATTAGTAAAATATACAAAGATTTTTCATAGATACATTTCTAAAGGACAGGTACCTAGAAGTCTCTACAATTCAGCTGCTGGGCTTTCACAGCACAGTGTAGTGCTCTCAAGGTCTGTAAAGTTATTCTTACAATAAAAGAAAGAGAAAAATTGAGTAGCACAAGTTTAGGCAGGTATTCTCTGCGCTTGCAATTCTTACAAATAGAAAGCTGGCTTTTGGGTTTTGGTTGTTTTTCATGATGTTTTTGGTTTGGGGTTTTTTTGTTTGGTCTTTTTGTTTTGGTTTGGTTTTGGTTTTTTTGGGGTTTTTTTTATCCACTTCCCTCTAAAAAAAAAAAAGAATACAAGCATGATTTTTTGCTACAGGGTTTCAAGTTTACTCTCCTGCTTCTGGGTCTCAAAGGAAAATGTCACAAGAAAGGAATTAAAATGACTCTTCAGGGGCCCAGAAAACATGAAATAAAAGACTTCAAATGATGAAATGCGTAGAGTGATTTGTGGTGGTTTGTGAATGTTGTATTGAACTTTAACTAGCAGAGTGATACTGTCTTGATTCACTCCCTCCCAGCCTTTTCTCTCCCCGATTGTTCAAGTGGCATAAGCTTTTTGCATTTCAGCTGAGTTTCTCCTGACATTGAATAGAAGTGAGAAGGCTGAGAGAACAACTTCCAAGCTTATCATTTTTCTCTCGTCTCACTGTCCCTACATTATACATGGATGGTTCTTATCCATGAAAAGTTAGAAATACAGCTCTGAATTCTGAATCTTAAAATTACTTAATGCGTAGCACTGTTGGGAATGCTCAGTTGTTCTTTGCATTTTTCTGTAGGCATTTAGATACTCAACACTTGATTTAAGTACTGTCTGCACATGCCTACATCCAAAGCAAAATTAGCCAGTGAAAATAGCTTGAATGTGGTTACTTTTCATTTTGTTATAATAAATAAAAAAAAAAGACAATTTTGTGAACAACAAATCCCAAATTCCCTTGCTTAGCATCCTTATAAAAGCACTGTAGAGATGGCCCAGCTGACTAACAAACACTTGTTTACGATGTAAAAAGTTGCTATTCCAATTAGAACAATATATTTTTCAGGATCGACATGGGTTCAGCAGCAGCAGTCATTTTTTCTCCTTCTTGGTAGCTGGTGCAGTGCTGTGTTTTTGATTTTGGGCCTGGGAACAGCGCTGATAACACCAGT
>JARCZZ010040201.1:0-13467 GCA_030323915.1 Brotogeris chrysoptera
AACCTGCAAACACTCCTTCTGAATAGGGTTTGGTTTTCTTATTATGTCAAATTCTTATTTTTATCATCCTAAATGCCAGTGTTAGAAGTCTCTTGTGACACACTTAAGTAAGCAAAAGAACTAACTCTTTTAATCTGCATCAAAGGCTGCGTCCAAGGGAGCGTGACCAGCAGGTCAAAGGAGGTGATCCTGCTTCTCTACTCTGCTCTCGTGAGACCTCACTTGGAGTATTGTGTGCAGTTCTGGTGTGTTCAACATAGAAAGGACATGGAACTGTTGGAACAAGTCAGGAGGAGGCCACAAGGATGATCAGGGGACTGGAGCACCTCCTGTATGAAGACAGGCTGAGAAAGTTGGGGCTGCTGAGCCTGGAGAAGAGAAGGCTGTGTGGAGACCTCAAAGCAGCCTTCCAGTATCTGAAGGGGTCTTATAAGGATGATGGGGAGGGACTCTTTATCAGGGACTGTAGTGACAGGACAAAGGGTAATGGGTTTAAACTTCAACAGGGGAAGTTTAGATTACATATAAGGAAGTAGTTCTTTACTGAAGTGGTGAGGCACTGGAATGGTTTGCCCAAGGAAGTTGTGAATGCTCCATCGCTGGCAGTGTTCAAGGCCAGGTTGGACAGAGCCTTGGGTGACATGGTTTAGTGTGAGGTATCCCTGCCCATGGCAGGGTGGTTGGACCTAGATGATCTTAAGGTCCTTTCCAAACCTAACTACTTTATAATGCTAAATATTACCTTGTGTCTGTTGTATGTTGCCATAATGCTCCAGGTCACTCTATCTGGGTGGTAAATTTGCATCTTAAAGATAGCTTTTTGGCCCTGGAATCCAGAATATCTCAGTTTCAGTTTAGATAGCACTGGTAACACTTTTCTGGCTAATGGGAAAAAAACCCCAAACCACCGCCAACAACCCCACCAGGCCCCTATGCTTTATTCAGGTTGAATTTAGAAAAAAAATTATACCACTAGAAGAAAACACCTGATGAAAACTTGTCTTCTCAAAAAATGTAATTCCTGCAGAACTATTCTTTCACTTTGCTTAACCCCCCCAAGCCAAACAAATCTCTCGATAACCCACCCCCAAATAAAACCCCAAACACTACGAGAAATTAATGAAAAATGAACAAGAACTACCACAGAGTCTGAAATCCAGATGTATGTTATGAAATGCATTTCAGCATTTATATTCGATCCAGTAGACACTAGAAACTGTGGTACCCACACTGCATGGCTGACCTGTGAATGTAACTCTAGTGTGTTAATAATGTTTTGGATTTCCATGACCTCAACCTTGTCAGCACAGATTGTCCTCTGTACTTCGCATGTGATTTATGTCTTGTGTTTATTGAACTTTCACAGAGAACCCAGAGTCTGGGGACTATTGTTGAGGCAAACTCACATCTTAATTGCTTAGAAAAAGGACTTAGAGTATCCAACATTTAACACTAGAATTAGGAAGAGCCATGTGAAAAGCAGAGGCTTTCAGCACACAACACCAAACTACTTTGCTGCAGGTTTCTTAACATTGTAGGCTCACCCTCAGTGCCTTGCACTGTGACTTCCCTCCCTGCCACAACCTAAGAGTTGCTGCAGGTTAGTGAACAACTTCATTCTTTGTGCTCTTCTTCTTTTCCCTGTGTCTTTCTCTTGAAACAACTGTCTGTAAACTAACAAAGTTTGGTGCCAGACAGCAACAATGGCAGATACTTTTACAAAGTAATTAGCTCATTAAAGCACTGTTTTAGCGCTTGCCATGTTTAGGTGATGCTGTCCTGAGTTCAGCAGTAGCAGTCTCTTTTTTTCTCCTTCTTAGTAGCTGGTGCAGTGCTGTGGTTTTGACTTTCAGCCTGGGAACAGCACTGATAACACCAGTGGTTTTAGTTGCTGCTCATCAATGTTTACCCTGACCAAGGACTTTCTGAGTCTCATGGTCTGCCAGGGAGGAGGAGAAGCCGGGAGGAAAAAGAGACAGGAAACGTGACCCAAACTGAACAGAGAGGTATTGTAAAAACTGGGGGCAGGGACCCAAAGAGTTAGTTCACTGCTCGGTCAGGCTTGGTATCAGTTGGCGGGTGGTGAGCGGTTATTTTCCCTTGTTGTTTCCTTTGTCATTATTATTATCAGTGGTAGCAGCAGTGTTATACCTCAGTTACTGGACTGTTCTTATCTCAACCCGTGGGAGTTATATTCTTTTGGTTCTCCTCCTCATGCCCCCCAGGAGCAGGGGGGGAAGAAAGAGGGGGGAGTAAGTAAGCAAACTGCGTGAGTTACGGCTGGGCTTAAACCACGACAGATGCCCAACACCAGCTTTCTGTCCTGGCACCTTAGGTATGGGATGTTTTGAATTTTGGAGTCAGGCTCTGGGGTTAAATGGTGAAAAGAAACAAAATGAGGAAATGCATGAGTTAAAAAAAAGATAAAAGAGGAATAGAGAGGATAAAGAATATCAGCTTAGAGGAACAGGTTAGGATACAGAACAATTCATACTGAGATGCATTCATCATAGTATAGCTAGAGATTTTGGCATTACTCTTTTCACTCAGTTTCATTAAGGAATTAATACACAAAATATTTGAGTTTATAACATTGTGGTTTAGTATGCTGATATGCTGGGGGTTTTGACATTTTTACTCTTACACATCCATCTTCTTTCAGGTATAACACTGATTAAATTTTAAATAGAGAAGACATGAGTTAAGATGGGTTTATTTGCTGCTCACATTGGCTTCTGTCATTGTTGCACATGACATTAAAACAGAAAGAAAGGGCAACTGTCTAGACCCCACTGAATCACTCTGAGTCCTGCATAGAGCTTCTATTAATCTTTTGTTTTCTGGAAAACCTGTCCTTTTTTCCACCTTTCCCTCAACCTATAAAACTCTGCCTGTCTCATAAGTCTCACTGCAAAACTAATTTGTGAAATTAAAGTCTGATTCTGCAAACATTTGCCCACATGCACATATAAAACTTCAGGCTATATCTTCTTAATGTCTTCAATATGACTCGAATAATTAAAGCTCAAAGCATACACAAGCTGTTTTAACTCAGGATAGAATGTAACTGCTTTCTGTGCCACAGTAGATCAGCATTCGGTGATCTGATGCATGGCAGTGGTGAAATTCAAAGGCAACCTCAACATTTAACGCTCACCTCAGGTAGGATAGCCTCGGGCAACACACCGACAAGGGAAATCAGCCAGGAAGGGAGACAAGGCATGTGATGAGAGGCATGCTTGTCCCATAAAATAGTAAAGCGTAGAATAGTCCCACTTACAAAACCAAAGCAGTAAACTCTTTTCTTTTGAGAAGGTCTCAGATACTTGGGCTTATACCTACTCTCAGTAATTCCCTTCCCAGGCAATGATGCACCAACGACTAAACGGTACTTTAAAATCCATGTTACAATACAAGCGTACATAGATGTAAAAACATATAAAAGCACTCATCAGTGCAATCGCATATGTAAATAAGAAAATAACTTGGTTTACTGTGAAAATAACCTTGGTTTACTGTGAAATTACCTGTGGATTTCCTTAAGGAAAATAATCGGCCTTTTTTGACTGCTTTATTCTTTTCCCTCAGCAAAAATAATAGAAAAAAGGAAGGCAAAGCTTTCCATTAAAGTAGTCACCAGCACAAGACACGCACGGCACAAAACCACTAGAACTATTCAAACAAGTATTATTTCTTACCAATGAAAATAGCAATTAGCAATTAACTATTTTAAACAGAATAGGCATTTCACAAGGTATCAGCTAACTTACTTTCACTGATGTAGAGAAGTTTATCATGATACACAGAAGTATCCATCATAGTTAGTTTTACTTCATTCCACAAGCATCCTAGCAGTAGAAAGCTGCCTTGAAGTAATGGATATTTTCAGACGCTGCTTCTGTTTGTTTAAGGTGAGGTCACTGAAACAAAGATTATAAAGGAGAAATATCAGTTTCACAAGTTAGAAAAGCAAGTTTCTCAAAACAATTCAATTGCAATTTCTATTATGTTTCTCTGACACTTATTAGGAAAAGGCCTTCCCCTCATGGTAACCTGTATTGGAAGAAAAAAAATATCAGGCTGTTATTAAAACAAGGTAAAAGATACCTAGTGGTTATCAGTGGGTTGGGTACCCACTGTGTTTTTCTGTGTGACAGCTGGAGCTCATAAGTATTTTTTGTTCTTTTTCTCCATCTTGTGCATATGACCTATATTATTAATATAAACTAGCATACAATTAATCTGTTGAGCAAACATTTACTAGCAATAAGGACCCACTTTTGGTACATAAATAATACTGCGTTTTCTAAGTACGATGAAAAGAGACTCTAAGGAGGTACCCTTCCTCCTTAATAAGAGCTACATATTAAATTACGAAACCAAGTATTTGAACTGTGCAAGGCAGGGCTTTTATTCCTCTAGGAAAACTGGTGCTAAAAAGCCACTGACCTTTTCCTTACAGACAACATTAATATCTTACCAAAGTTAGTGCTTACAAACGCACAGTGTCCCATATGCATCGTTTTTAATCATACCGTCTTAGGGAAACAATCCACTCATTAGGAGGAATAGGTTTTTATATGAATAATTTGCTTAATAATTTCATTTAAGTTGGGGAGTTTTTTCATTAGGCTGGTTTTGGAAAGAACACGCAACAGTTGAATTTTCTTCAAGTACAGAGAATAAGTTTGGATTTGTAAAACCAGAAGCACTGTTTTTTTTGTGCGTGTAAATGTATAACGAGGTGCTGTATAAAAGAAGGAAGACTTAAGGGTACTTAAGGAGAGTGCCTTTCTAAATTAGCATGAGCTGCTCCAGAACTTCACTGAATTCCTTATTGCAAGAAAATCACTCTGTATCCATAACCAGCACAAAGACTTTCAATTAATTTCTGCTAGTTGATCAGCTGAACACCACAATCCCCATGGAGGATACTTGGCTGACACTATGGCGACTGTAAAATTAAACTCACAGTAAAATAAAAAGCATTGAACCGGTGATCCTTCAAGCTTAGTTGTGCTGGTGTGGGCATTCAATGCATATGTTGGATAAATACTGCTCAGAGCTATCTCTCTATGGCCACTTAAAATACAGTGAACAACTGAGAGGCCAGTCAAATATTACAAGGACATGCTGAAGGCAAATTTTTGAGCTGTGTGGCATTAATTCCACGACATGGACAGCAGGGCTGAAGGCTGTCTGCAGGGGCAGAGATTATATACTGGATCTGTCAAAGTTTATGAGCAAAACTGTATCGACACCGCACATCACTGCAGATGGCAGTGAAAAGCAGGTGTTGGGGATGAAGGAAATGCAACTTCTGCACCCACTGTGCTGCTATAAAAATCAGAGCAGTTTCTCAAAGAAACATCAAAGCCAGAATTTCTTATACAAGGTGGATATAAGACTCCATTCTTCCCTACTTCTACACCCTTTCAAAATGCAATTAATACAATGTACTGGGCCACATTAATTCATTTCCACTGAAGATATCTCTGTGAGAAAATCTAATCCACTAACATAAGTCTGCAACATTTGGATACTTTTTAATTAAAGAAACTGGATTTCCCCCCTTATTTGTACTGCTTGAAAAACTGTCAGGTTTTAAAAAAGAATGCTACTACTATTACAGATGGACTAATAATCATTCGATGTGTCAGGGAAAGAAATTCAAATTGTTGGTCATGGGTAGAATTATATTTGCCATTTCCTAAACAAGAAGCTGCCTTGACATCTCACAAAACAGAATCTAGCAAAATATTTGTGCTGTAGGCCTGTTTCCATAGACTAACAAACTTGAAAATTAAATATGAATATTCATTTGCTGTTTTTTCTAGACATCTGTATAGGGACTCCTCTCCTCAGAATCTGCCACAGAGCACAGGCAGGAAAGCAAATGCTCGTATCTTGCCAAATAGCCAATCGACATGTGAGCTCTTCAGGTTGTGCTTTGAATTCTATTTAAGGTAAAAATCTGTATGAGTTACTAATTTTTGATCAAATATCATGAGGTATTTTTGTGCAGCCTCTGGAGAATTTCCACTCATGTGAGTATTAACATCAACATGCTTCCACCTGCACTGAGCAGGCAGAGCTAGAGCCGAGGCTTTAACATCTCTTTCAGTTGACTCTGCTCCACGTCCTCCATGCACCCATTCTTAATTCCATTTACTGTACTTGTCCTTGCATATGCTTTTGTATTATTCAGCAACTAATTCAGTCTTTGGGAATAAACAAATCACACATGTTTTATTAGCTACAGTAAGATCTAATTGCAACAAGCAGAGACACAGAAGTAAAAAAGTCCAAAATTTAGGGATCTGTTTGAATTGTTAATGTAGCCACACCACACACTGCATATACTTAATGCAAACTTAGTAATGTAAATAATTCGATACAAACCTCATGAAAAACTGAACAGAAAACTAGAAAGGAATACATATTAAAGTGTTATCATACCATGGAAAAATACATTCAGGTATAAATTGGCCAAATACAATTGCAATTTCAGGTTTTCAATGGGTTTAAGACCTTTCTCCCATGCAACAGAAATAGCCAAAATTTTGTTAATGAAGAAACAAACCCCATAGAATATAAAACTTAATTCCACAGAAATAACCACGTTAAAAGAATAACGTTATTCCTATGTTATCAAAAAGAGATAAGTACAGCCACCAATATTCGTAAGTCCGACTGTCGCTGAGACTTATGTAAAAAGCAGCAGCTCATTTCCAGTCTTAAACAGCTTTAAAGAAAGGAAAAACTTTATTTACCATACAATCTGTAGTAGTAAGATGTCCACCTTTGCATCTCCTGCAAAATCAGAAAGAGAAATTTATGTGTGTGAATAAACACATACATATTAATACACACATCCACTTATGTTCACATATATATAGGTAAAGGGCTATAAACATATACCTGTGTTAAAACACATGCAAGACTAACAAACAGAAGTACAACAGCAAAATTTATTACCATTTAAATAGTAACTGTAATATTTGGACAGTGTAAGAACAGACAAGTATTCTGTCCAATATAAGTTTTCACAGATCTATGAAAATCAACCATCTTTTTCTCTATTTTGTTAGGGAATGACTAAGAAATGTAGCAAATGTTGCACTTGTTCACTCATCCTAAACTGTAATGTTTTCAATATTAAATTAAATGATCACAAAGCCCTTTTGTTAGCAGCAGTGCAGAGTTATTCCCACAGCTGCAGGCTGCAGTCACAGCTCTAGATAATGGTGTGCACTGACTTCTCACAGTGACTCATTCTTGCATTTTTAAAGCCATGTTCATATGTTGAAGTGGTTCATTCTTCTTGCACAGCTCACGCCTGGTTATACAGTCCTTAACTCCACCCAAGAGCATCAAATAGGTAAGCAGTAAGCCACTTCGAACTCACTTTGTCACTTATTTATATCCCCATGAATAAACTACTGAGGTGTAGCATCTTAGGTATGGTATTTTTGGATGACTTTAAAAAATATTTAGTGGCTTATGAGCACAAGTTGCACTGAAGGTAGAAGGACCTACACTCCTGTGACCCTAAACACTGGCAAAGTTCCCTCTTCCCTCTGTCTTAACTCCATATTACTACAAAACAAATTATAAAAGGAACTTCATGTGATCCATGAGCAGTGGTCCAGTTTACCATTTCTCATTAAAGCTGAAGTTGAGAGGGAGTCTGAAGTAACTGTGAAGAGTAAAAGGGAAGTTCAGATGAAGACAAACAGAAGCCGAGCACTTTACCAGGTATCTTCTTATAATTAAGAAAGTGTGAGAAGACCTCTGTGCTACTTTTTTTCTTCTGAGGTTAGTAAAACAGATCATTGTTTCCAAGACTGAGACATGCTGGAATTTTTATTAGGAACTCCTTCTAACAAATGAGAAATAGAAGAGCAAAACTGTTATCTGAATGTCACAGATTCTTCAGGTTTAATACACCTCATTTCCTTTCTCTTAGCAATGCTGCTAGTTGAGCTGTCTGCAGAATTCTACCATGCTCAGGTACAAACACAGAAGAGCCAGTGGTTTTCAAGTGAAATAAGATTTCAGAAATCAAGGGTATACAACATTACCTGTTAGCAGAAAGCTGGCTCTACGCTATTTTAAAGTAATATTTTAAAGAACTTTTTAATACAAGCAGAAAATGATCTTATCGGTAGTGTTAACACCAGTTATTCCTATATATATTATTGGTGTCTTCTCATTTCTTGCACATAGAAGTATATAGAACTTCCTCTTTTCAACAATATCCTTCCTACATGTATTAAAGATTTTATCCAACAATTGGACTTTCAAAAAACTCTTCCCCTTCTGACTGTGCAGTTTTGCTGTTTCATGTTCTTTCACTCAGTGTTCATTTCCTTCAAAGACTCCAGCTTTATTTTTAGTGTCTTCTATAATTGTTCACTAATGCCTTATTAAAGCTGAACACCTGTAGCTTTAGTTATCTTATAAATGAGTTAAAAAGGAAAAACACCCCCCCAGGGAAGCTTGTTTTATATATCTGAACCAGAAGAATTAAAACATTTTATACCTCCTCAAAGTTATCTGTTCTTTGGTTCCAGCATTTCAAGCTGTTATTCATGATTTTTTAGCAATAAGAATCAGATGAACAACAAAACAAATGAACACAGCAAACTGAATTCTTCTATAGGAAGCTTTTGCAAAAGCTTATCATTTGGAATATGTTACCAGAGACAATATGTTAATAGAGATGATGAAAGTCTCCATTTCAGAAGTTGGGCATTCTCCTCTGCAAACAGACAGAAACGGTACCATCCGAGAAGTGTTTCAGATGATTGTAAGATTATTTGCTCAGTTGTTCATTCTGAGTCCTTTGACATACTGATGCAGGCAGTAGCAACAGGTTTGTTGCCTCCAAAAGCCTTTATTAGCAAGAATACTGCTGGGCTCCATAGCTAGCAGCCATCAGCTGGTGGGTTATTTGTACAACACAGTTTTAGACTGGGTTAAATAAGCAGTCCTACTTGCAGCTGAGCCTAGAAGCCACCCCAAGTGTCTCCACTGCCCTCATTCCTCTCCCATGGGAGAACTGCCACTCCTCCAAATTTCCCCCTACAGCTGTGCATGTCCCAGCCAGGAACAGCCACATGTGCTACAACTCCAAAAGAGCTCAGCAGGAGAACAGAGGGGGCTCATTTCCAGAGCAGAGATGGAGCAGTGACAAACAGGTGTAAGCAGCAGTATTTTTCCCCAGCTCAGAACCTCATGCTGATCCCAGTCTTAATGTGGGTGATGAAGTCTGCTACTCGTAGTGGTACAAATGTCTTTTCCCTGAAACCACAGCATGTCAGAGGACCCTACACAAGCTGGCACTTACAACAGATTAGCTATTCTGGCAGTAGTTTGTCCTTGACTGAAAGGGAAGCAAATCTCCAGTACAAACAAGATCTCAAAGAATATATGCAGACAGAGCAAGGACAATTTCCCACCACCCTGGAATCTATAGCTTTTATCTATCTATGCAGATATATAAAAATAAAACTAGCAATTTATCTTGTCTTTTCTTCTTCTGAACAGCCTTCTATAAAGCAAATCAAGTATTCTCACAAGTGTGATACTTAAAACCATTTCTGAATGGGAAGCTCAGGTTTTCTTAGAATCATTTGATAGTGTGCAATGTATTGAGCTCCTGGCTGATGTCTTCATTTATTTCATGCATTTTTCAGATTCACATCAGTAGTAAAATCTGGTGCAAGCCTTGTCCTCTTAAGGGAAAGAGCCTGTGACATAATCCTGGAGAAAGAAAAAGTAAATGATCCAAAGCAGTCATGACCTGAACTCAAAATTCCCAGTAACATTGAGTGTCTGTTTCTACGCTCTACCCTGCTGGATGCACCTTCTGTGGTGTAGCTCTATTTAAAAGTCAGAAAGACGTCTAGGGCTGTGCTTATGTACTAGATCTGTAATACACAATTCACAATAAGCATTAAAAGAAAATAATTTTATCAGATGAGCATTGAAGGAATTAAATCTTATCAAATTGATCCTTATTGTGCTTACACCATTGGTAGGATATATCCTTTCAGACAGGACTCTATTGAATTCCCATTACCTTAACCGAAAGCATAATAATGCAGAGCCACGGCCTGTTCTGAAAATGGTTCTCTGAGCTTTTTCATGACTGATCGTAAAATAGACTTATTGGAATATTGTAAAACAATTCTTTGTTTATTTACAGGTATGAAAATAGAGCCTCCAGCCACAATCTGACAGATTTTACAGAGTATCACAAAACCCAGAATATATGCCCAGTTTAAACACTGTAAAATAAAGATGACTCACTTCAAATGATGGCCTAAGGGCCTGCATGTTGTAAAGCTGACACATTTGAGTTATAGGAAAACCAAAGTGTCCCAAGCTAATTAAATCCATTCATCTTGGACTTTAAATTTTCAGACAGATCTGTAATTAAAATTTATTTCAATTTCTTTCTATTGCTTATTTCATTTCTCTATGTAGCTCTGCTGAATGACCAGACATTTGGAAAATCCTGAATCTGGGAACGGGAACGGTTTTTGTGTTGCTGAGAGCTCTGTGTTTTAAGAAGGGGAATTATGCTTCTCCAAAGATTATACCCCACATGAATATCAATCCCACATGAATCTGACAAAAAGCATCCCTATAAATTTATACTGGTAGGATTAGGTACAGACACCTAACCGAGCTGTGTCAGGCCTCCCCTACCCATTTTTGGGTTGCAAGGGAGCTGCAGCACCTACTAGATACAGGACTTGCCAAGATAATAGAAGGACCTGGTCTTAAGCAACCAGTCTATTACATAGCACCCCTGCTGTGAGACTAAATGTCAACCACTGAAGGATAGGTCTGCAGAAGCTGTTAAGCTTCTAGAGCGGCACTGAATTCAGGAAAGACGTTCAGTACTCTCTCTTGATACCAAGGCTTTTTTTACTGATGATATTTAATGGTACCAATCTTGGGAAGGCTGATGGGTATCCCACTGCTATTCCCCTCTGAGGTGTTCTTGTGCTTCCTTTCCTCAAACTAGTTGTGGTTCCCCAAGTTCCCCACTCTCTAAACCAGGAGGCCAAGAGCCTGGGAAGCCATTGTGCCATCCATTTCTCTGTTGGCATTAGAAAACCTGTAAACCTTGAAACTGTGGATTGAATCCAGGACTCTTGGGGCTTCGCTGCTGCAGAGTTGGAAGCCTGGAATTTCTGGGCTGGGTTCCCAGGTACTGCAGCGCTTAGGCAGTCTGGATGGCAGAGCAGCCATAAGGCACAGATCCTCTGAGCCCTGCATCTACTCAGGGAAATTGATATGTGGGTAGAAACAGAGAAACTGAAACACACAAAAAACAATTTTACAGAGCAGCTGGGATATGGCGAGAGCACATATTGTTTGGAAGCATTATACTTTATATTCCTGAATTTGGGGATACAGGTGTTTTTGTTGTTAGCTTCCTTTTTGGTTTCTAATATGTCATTCAAAAAGAAACAGAAACATAAAGATGCTCTAAGGTAGGCGTCTGAGCAAAATCTCCCTTTCTCTTCAAATACCCAAAACACAACTCACAAGATGAAAAAATCGTAATGGTTCTGATAAAGAACAGATGAGGCAAAGTGGAAACAAGTCACCAGTTCAGGGAAAAGCCCTCAAAAAAATGTTATATCTGCGCTCCCTAAATTTACAGAACAGCTAAATAGACAAGATGATACTGGTACTACCCAGCAACAGCAGCACAGGAATAAGAATCTCTGGATTCTATGACCCACAGGTATTAATCATCAATTTGTCTAAGCTTCGGCCACTGCCACCGCACTTGGATGCGAGTCAAAAACCCTGCAGGACATTAAGGAAGCCCAGCAATGGGTCTACTTGATCACTGTTGACAGTTTCTTTCCTAAGTTACTTCTCCTACTTCAGATTTACCAGGAATGATTACAGTTGTGTTCTGTACATATCTCATCCCCTTTAATTTTATCTCTGTAGCTTTCTTTTTATGAAAAAAAAAAAAACCAATTTTAAAACAGTAGGTAGGCATATTTAAGCAAGAATGCACAATTTTCCCGCACATCACTTTATTTTTGTACCTATTTGTTTTTGTCACGATTAAGTCTTAATGACTATTTTGGACTACAGTCTTAACCATATTTTCCTCTTTTATGGAAATGCTGAATGACAAATAGGTAGAGACCTAAAAAGTAAATCAAATCTGTTTAACTCTCTTCAATAATGACAAATAGAGATTGTCTTTTCTATTGTTGTGACAAATGAATTTCACAGCTGTGACTCTGACTTGACTATTATCATCTACTTTATCAGTGAAATTCCAGGCAAACGAAGCTCCAACTCAAAGGTCAGAAGTGGTTATCACTAGTGTACATCGTGCTGCACAGCATTTTAATTAGTTAAATGGCTCTGTACATATGTATGGCTTTTATTTGTAATTTATTCATGATTTTACATTAATCACTGACATCCTGACACCTAATTAGTAACACTCACAGGTAACGTGGGGTGAGAACTACCACACGTATTTTAATAATCAAAGTTGAGACAGCAAGCTGGAAAAAAAATTCAGGGCTTCAAAATGAAGAGCGACAGCTCGTATTTAATTAGCTTCATCTGCACACACACTATTTCATTCCAGTAGAGGCATTCAGGCTCACTCCAAGTCAAACAGACATTAAAGCAAAAAAGATTTCAAAAATACTTTATAGCAATGCTACAAAATTCTATTAATCATAGAATCATAGAATAGTTAGGGTCAGAAAGGACCTTAACATCATCTAATTCCAAACCCCATAATATATGAATACTGTAATTTATTATATATGCTTTGGAAAATACTATAGAATTCTGTCTTCAAGCTCTCTGGAGAAATCCTTGACATAATTTTTGGCTCCAAAAGCACTGCTGCCATACGCATGCTAAGCCACAATCTGAGGATTTGAGTGCGAGCATTCTAAAGGTCTCCAAGAACTAAGTCCTCTCCCTTATTCAGAAGATGTTTCCAGGTATAACTTACTTAATTAGAAGCTAATTTCATGCCAAACAACTTTGTTTCTTTGCTAACTAATGAATCTGCCAAGGAGCTTTACCTGGTGTCATGGTTTAAGCCACTATAACTCACCCAGTTTTCTCACTCACTCCCCCCTCTTTCTTCCCCCCAGCTCCCAGGGGGATGGGGGGGAGAATTGAAAGAATGCACCTCCCACAGGTTGAGATAAGAACAGTTTAGTAACTAAGGTATAACACAAACCACTACTGCTACCACCCATAATAATAATGACAAGGGAAATACAAGGAAAGATAATGCAACTGCTCACCATCCGATACCAAGCCCAACCCTTTAGTAAACCCCCACCCTTCTGGGTCTCTGCCCCCAGTTTTTACATCCTGGGCATGACATGCTGTGGTATGGAATAACTTCTTTGGTCAGTTTGGGTCAGGTGTCCTGTCTCTGCTTCC
>JARCZZ010040206.1:0-40542 GCA_030323915.1 Brotogeris chrysoptera
TATGAGGAAGAAGTTCCTTACTGTAAGGGTGGTGAGGCACTGGAATGGGTTGCCCAGGGAAGTTGTGAATGCTCCATCGCTGGTGGTGTTCCAAGGCCAGGTTGGACAGAGCCTTAGGTGGCATGATTTAGTGGGAGGTGGAACTAGATGATCTTAAGGTCCTTTCCAACCCTAACTGTTTTCTGATTCTATTACACCTCAGTGTTAGAAGAATATTGTTATGGATTAAATAATATTGCCCTGACAATCCTATTCCAACTCATTTATACATATGGAGATTTATAGACTTTACTAACAAGATGCTGTGTTTTTCATAGGAAACTTAATTTCATTGTGTACTTTATTTTGCACCAGGCTGAAATGGCCCTACTTATGATGGATGATGAGGATGATGCCAGAAAACATTTTAATTACAAAAAGATTGTAGAACAACAGAATTTGAGCAAGAAGAAAAAGAAACTTTTAATGAAAAAGAAAGAATTGGTAGAAGATGACTTCCAGGTAAGGGTGTGCTCTTGTTTTTGAGGCTCAGATAGAACCTTTGTTAATTATTTTCAGGACAAATTTGGTGGTTTCATATCCTTCTCCTCCCTTACTCTGTCTGAAGGAGGAGAATTAGGTCTACATCTTTAAAGAGTTACAGGCTGTTTTCAAAAAGCAACTCTGATACAGTGTTGAAGGGAACAGACTCAAACTCTGTATAAAACAACAACACACTATTTATGCAAGGCCTTGTACAATTTGTTGCCTAAAATATCTATTTGCTTCTTCTTATTGTTACTCACTGCTGCTTTTATCCTCCTACTGCTGTCAGTACACCCATATGGACCACTAGGAGTATGTAGGAGTCAGTAGGACTTACTTGACCAGGCAGCCTCTCAGAAACATCTCTGATCTGAGCCCTTCACAGGCAGCGCACCTCTCCTGAGATTGCGTCAGGCTGACAGATGGGTGCCTCTGTGCCTTTCAAAGTAGAGTCACCTACTGCTATGACCCACCGCTCTTTCCTGGATGTACTAGTAGTTACCCTCTTTGTTGGTGCATCATCTGGTGATTCCAAGTCCAGTCCTGGTCAGTTCTCAGCAACAAACCTCTCCTTGGTCTGCTGAGAGCGGCATATACGGGATTTGCACAAGCATTCACTTGCCTGTTTTACCATTAGTACCTTCTGGCTCTTTACTTCACACTTGCCGGGATTTTATGACAGGAGTGGTGAACAATCTCATGAGCCATGACTCCTTCAGCAGCTTGTATTTTATTGTGTTTAGAAGCTTTGCTAATGTGGGTAAAGGTTACCTAAAATAAATACTCTTCTTCTGCCTTTAGGTGAATGTTGCCGATACAAGATTCCAAGCCATGTTTACTTCTCCCCTGTTTAACCTGGATCCTTCGGATCCAAATTTCAAGAAGACAAAAGCAGTAGAAAAGATCTTGGAAGAGAAAGCTCGACGAAGAGAAGAAAAGGAGCAAGATGTTAAGGAGGCAAGCAAGGAGCAGGAGAACAAGATGGCAAACAAAGGAGAGGTTGCCAAGAAAGCCATAGATCCTGCCCTGTCAATGCTAATAAAATCTGTCAAAAATAAAACCCAAGAGTTTCAGGCAAGGAAAAAGCAGAAATTGAAATAACTGAACTTTGGTTTTACCGAGACTTGACTTCAGTCACAGTTCTTCTAGCTGTTACTGCAGCCTGCTCTGAATCCTGCCCACCTAAACTTTCCCCAAAACCCACATAATTATGGTGGTGAGTTTTGAAGTAACCAGAGGAATAAACACGTGTTACTTCTGCCATCAGAAACACTGGTTTGTACTGTTAATAAAAAACTACACATTGACAACACGTAAGTAAGGAATTGATGGGTTTGGGGTTGTTTGGTTTCTATCATGTATCGTATCATCAGAATTATGGTTGTACTTATAAGAAAAACACTTCTGCAGAGGTTTATTGCTGAGACTAAGTGGTGTTAATGATTTTAATTCCACGGAAGTACGTAAAACATATCTCTGTTGATAAAGAAGGTTGTAATGTAACTACAAGTTAAAGAAGTTTTGTATACAGTTTTTTGTATGTTTTTAAAAGATTACGTATATGCTTCATTAATTTCTTCTTTAAATACTTGGCAACTTCCTGGACAATAGAACTAAGTAATGGAAATATTGCCAATTAGAAGTATTTCATTAATATATATTGGGTTTTCATTAATATATAAATGGTTTAAATTGGCCCGAAGGAATTGTGGGCACTTGGTTGTATTTAGTTGTGTTTTCTTCTTCTGTGCCTAAATGAAATGAAGTCAGTTAACAGTTTTGCCATTGATATTGCATTCCCATTAGTACAATTACACTTATGCAAAGTCTTCCAGCATTGAAAGGGTTAAAAGAAAGAAGTCAGAGGCAGGTCTAGACAGTACAATTTGAGAAGCCCTGTTGTTTGGCCATGTTATTACTGGTGTCAATATCTGATGAATATCAGGTATCTGTTAGTACTGGTGAAGCTATTGATGGAGTGGGGAAAATACAGTAGGTAGAAAATGATCTTTCTTCCTTGGAGTGAGGGGATTGATTTGTCTTCAGGTTTGGTTTGGGGTTTTTTTGAACTGCTTGCTGTATCAGCTCTAATGTAAATACAACGTTTATCCAAATGAAAAGTTTAGAAACAAGGAGCTGAAAGGTAATTTGTAATTTTAAAGAGGTTTGTTAATTTCTAAGACATTCTATTAATATAATCCAAGGATTCTGTTACACTAGGGGTTAGAAACTATAGATAATCAAAATTAGTGTTTATATGAAGTAAGTAAGTAGAAGGGGTTACACAGTTCAGATTTAGCACGAGTGGCTGTACATCTAATGGCCAAATGGCCACAGTAATCCACGGACGCAGCCTGGCAACACAGGAGGAGATGGTTTTTGCACGACTGCTGTGCAATGATGTCCCTGAGGAATATTTGCAGACCTCAAGCATTTTAACTGTAATTGCTCTTCATAGATACTTGAACATCTTCAGGTTACATTTCACATAAATAATGGAAAAAGTCGAGGAGATACTGGAGTCTTGTGCATATATTTGATCCAGCTTCTTAGCCTTTCCAGCAATATGGCAGGACCCAGCGAAACCATGCTTGAACTGACCAACTGTGTTGGAGAACAAGGAAAGCTTGTCCACTATAAGTAGCAGGAAGCTTTTGAACATGGATGTACAGTGGAGAACAGTGCAGTGATACTCGGTGAGAAATGAATTTATAAAGAAAGAGAGGCAAGAAAGACACTTTGGGAAACAGACTACTCCACTAAGGGAAGAGTCCTGCATCAGACATGAATGAGGAGAATGAATTGTTGCTGCCTAAGAAAATGTTAGGTGTCATACAAGATTTAGACATACCATGTATTAGTACAGATCCTTTCCCAGTGTGATTGATCGGGTGGCCTATATATTGTGGGCATATGAAACGAACTAGGGACAGTAGCTTGGATAGAATGAGATACAGAGATACTCTAACCTTAGTGGTAATGGAAGGGCAAGTCTTCATGTTTAGGTGTAAAGTCTGTGGAAAATTGGACAAGTGAGAACGAAAACAAAAGGTCAGAAGAGTAACTGAAGGGATCTACCTTGCATAGTGCCTGGTCTCTGACAGTGACCAGTAACAGGAGATACTAATGGTGCGCTTCAAATATTACACCTTGCCAATGGAGAAGTGGGTAAGCTCATGATTGTTTTTAACTGTTTGGTTTTGGTTGGTTTGTTTTCAGAAATGCAGCTTTGGTAGGACTAATTGTTGTAGGTACTTCGTTAAAGTACCCTTTTATAGCTGTAGGAACCACAGTTTCATTCTGTGTCAGGGTGCTTACAAATCCTTTTTTAATACCAGCTCCCCAGTCAGGCTCCCATAACTTCATTTAATAATTTGTATGGAAAAGCAAACTTGGTGGGAGATAAAAGGCAACTGACTGCATTCTCTTGGATCATCAAACTCTGCCAAATCCTTCCAAATACTCGTGTTTTGGTTCATTTGATGTGCATGCTTTTACAAAGGAGTGCTCCTTGCTTGTGCACTAGCAGTAGGCACAGCCTGCTGTGTTTGACTTCCTGGCTGTAGTTGGGTAGACTCATTTGAATCAGTGCTTTTCTTCTCAGCTCCATGCTTTTATAACTTTACTGGCCAACAGTGTGTGGCACTGGTGAATCTCCACTCTTCTGGAATGCCTGGATATGCTGAATGACCCTCAGGTACAAAGCTCTCCAACAGAACTTCTGTGCCCCTGCATCTGTCCTTTACAGTAGCTTTGCTGGACGACTGGTTTACACAAATGGTTTTACAATTAAAAACTCACAAACAGGGATGATTTCTCACTGAAATTAGATGGTCCAAGTCTTTTCTTCACGTGTACCTTTGCTGGCTCCTCTCTTCCCGTTAGGAAGCTTTGGCTGAATTTGGAAGTCACAGCAAGACAAAATGCACAAAAATATGAAGGCAGACTTGACAGTGACTTTAACTGTTGGTTGAAAACAGTTCTTTTGCTGTGTGATAATGTGTATTGGGTATCATGTAAATGCTTAATGTGGGATAATTTTACCTAATGAGACATTCTTTTGTTGTGCTCAAGCTTCTAAATCCCAGGGTGACATCTTGGTTGGGAAGGACTGCAGGATCTGTCCCAGCATGCATCTTCAGTGGAAAATATTTGGTCTGCTTATAAAACTATTAGGTCTAAACCCTATTTTTAAAGTATTTAAAGTATTTTTTTCCTTTTTAAAAATCAAGTTATTAATTTCTGATTGCTAATAGCTCAGATCCTATCATCTAATTGCCATGATTCCAGAGCAGTGCTAGCCAAATCTGAAGTGATTTCTTTCACTGTTTTTAGCAGAATCGTATCTTGGCAGCCTGGTAAGAAGGGGTCATGTCTCATTTAGAATTCCTTGCGTTTCATTGCCCTTGGTATAAACAAAACAAAGGATGTTTTTGACCAGCTCATCCTTCTAAACATGAAAATAGGATCTAGAAGTTCTAACCTCTGAACTTTTCAAGTATTATTATTTTTCCCTTTCACTAAATGTCATGGAACCAGCAAAAGTGACGGCAGTGAAGTAAAATAACACATTACAAACCAAGCCTGTTAAAAGTGAGACAGAACTAATTTTTCTAGCAACTTATATGGAGGTCTGGTAGAAAGTAGTTTGGCTCCAAGTTGGCAGCCATCAGAGCCAGAGTGCAAGCCAGACATTTAAAGATCTAACGTTACAAGTGGAAATCACAAGAGAGTTTGATTTATTTAAAACCCAGGAAAGATCAGACAAGTAGTGATGAAGAGCCACGTATGTTTTCTATTATTCCTTCCTTCTTGAAATTAAATGTATTATTTGCAATTAATAGCAAAAGTTGGCTTTTTGTTCTTTTCATATTTTGGTAGTGTCCAAAAATAACAGTAAGTTGTGCTGTCACATACTTTTATAGCGAACAAAACAACCAACCAAAATGCTGTGGGTGGTTTTAAATAAGAAGCTTATGTCTGATATATATTTAAAACTACTACAGTAATTAGGTTGTTTTGCACTTGTCTTAAATCATGAGCTGAATGCTTCAACCTCAGCTTTGTAGCTATGGTAAGAGCAAGAAGTAGTTCAGATAGCATAGTAATTTTCATTATTTCATAGAATACTTCAGTATTGCAGCCTTCCTAATGTTAACATATACCTTCCCACACATGGGACTAGGTTGCTGTATTCCTGTAAAGCAAGACAAGGTGACAGGAAAGTCTATGTCTTGTGTGTTTTTTCTCTTCTTTACATAGGGTGTTGCAACTGGGAAGAGTTTTGTCAGGGTTCTGGATCCAATCTAGATTAATGTCACCTAAGGTCATTATTACTTTATATCCTCCTCATCACTAGCATATGAGTAATCCCTACTCAGCACTGTTCCAGCTCTGTGTTTCAGCTATGCCAGACCATGCAAGTTTCAAACAGCATCACTTCTAGCCTCCAATGAGCGTGCTGGCAAACCTCACCCTGTCCCATTCTTGGAGACACCCAATCCAAAGTCTGGTTGCCACGTTTTCATGGGCAAATGCTCTTGGACTGCATCCCTTGTGCTCCTCGGCACCACACAAATCCCTTGGCTTTGCACTGAAAATCTGCTCAGTGCACTTAGACCTTCCTCTCTTCGTGTTTCTGGGGCAAGGAAGGAGGGAAAGGACAACTGAGGCAGATGGGGTTTGTGTTGACTTCCGACAGCATGAATCAAGGACAGACATTGTAACTGCCTCTTGCAGTCAGCAACGTGTGTGGCTGAACCACTCCTCAAAAGGCTTGGCAGTTTGTCCATGGAAAATGTAAGTGAACAGAAGTGGTTCCCAAAAGGACTAAAATAGCAAAGTGGCTGGGTTTGGATGGCTTTGACTTTTACAGGTGATTAAGAGTATAAACGTTGCTCTGGAGTGCAAAAGCCCCTAGGCATAAGCTGCTTCCTTGTTCCCCTATCTGCTTTTCCCCTTAGGTTAACGCCTGGGCACTCGGCGAAGTAGTAGGTTCCGGAGCTGCCTCAAGAATGGATGCCTTGGGCTTTATGAGGGTTTTGGGGCAGGACAGGACAGCCTGAGCCATCAGTCCTTTTACGTAGAGTTCTGCAAAAGTAACGGCTGAGCAGCAACAGCAGGAAAGAGAGCCCAAGAAGATGCGGGGTGATGAATGATGCCTCTGGTGTCGACCAAGAGCTGTTCCGAAGTGCATCCTTACAGCCCGAGGTGGGAAAGAAGGTCAGTAATTCCCAAACCAACCACAAGTTATACTTCTATTTTTCTTGCATGTTTCTCATTTGGTAAATTTTAGGTCTTTGTACGAGAAAAATAAATACAAGTTCCTAGGATCCAAAACCATGTCAAGAGAGAAAATCAAGCATGTGAATGGATGCTTTTCTTTAACCTGTAGTCTGACATGAAAATGCCATGAAGGAAAGCTGTCTTCATTATTCTGTATTTTGGTGTCCAAGTGCTTGACTTTGCACAATGACCTGTTTTGTAGCAGGGTTTTAGTTTTAATTTGTTATAATAAACCCCACAACCCTTATGCCCCGTGGAAGCCCATCTGCCTCATGGATGGATCATCACCTTCTCAATCCAGAAGACCAGACTGACCACTTCAAGGAATGTCCTGTTAGTAGGTAGTGTACTGTGTATGGCCCTTTGTGAAGTTTACAGAGTCAAAGGGATGCTACGAAATGGGATGTCTATAGAGCTACTTATAACACTCTTGTGTTAGTATCAAAACAGGTGTAGCAGACCAGTGGCACCTAGAAGCAATGTAAACCTACCACTTGACAGCCCCAAATTACCTTTGACAGCAAACCAAGTTGCCTTGGTAAGCAAAGATGCATTAGTCACAGAACGGCTGCCTTACTTTGCTGTAAGTCAAGCTTTTGGAAAGGCAAAAGGTACAATATACAGAAGAAGGGCAACGATAATGAACTTTAATTCACATGTTAAAAGAGATGTAGTTTAAAAGTGCAAATACTGTCCTAAAATAAACCTGCATCGATTTTTGTACCAGTCACAGCCTCTCCAAAACATGAGTTTGCTGATAGAATTTGTGACCTAGTCTGAGAGATGATAAGGGATTTCTTTCTTCTCATTTTACATCCTGATGATCGAACCTTCCCCCATGAGAGAATGATTCTGACAGTTATTCTTAAAGCTTCACAGTGAACTTAAGCATCCTGAACTCTCTTTGTTGCAATTGGATCAGCCTCACAGAATCCAAAGAGGAGGATGTTGTAAAGACTGCCCTACTGAAATTGTACCATACCTTTTGTGCAATAAACCAGCTTTGGTTTGGACTAAATCATTACCCATGGAGAGCTGCAGAAAGCAACCGTGCAGGTCAAAACCTATGAAAATAACGAGATGATAAAGCCTGGGCTGAAAACCTAATCCAGGACTTATTTAGTCACCAACTTGGCCTGTTTTGCCAAGATAATGTACTTTTAAATTCTCATCTTTAAATCTGCACCATGCTTTGTGTGGGTGTGAATTGAAATGATCTGTGACTCTGAAAACCACCGTTCTGTGAGTCCTGGCTTCCTGATTTCCCATAGTGGTTGATGAGGAGATGACTATCCTGCTACAAAGGCCGGCATGTACCCACCACACATATAACTCACTTCCCATCTTTAAGGAATAAAGACAAAACCTCACAGGGATTTACTACGAGTGATTATTTTGGCAACAGCTGACAAATGCATATTTGAAATTTCATTTCTCAAAAGTCCTGTGTCTTATGATTTGGCTCCCATCTAGTTACAACCGTGAAAACTGGCTGAAAGAAAGCTGCAATCACACAGAGTTTTCTGAGATGTGACGGAACAAGTGTTGGAAGTGACCAAGTGTGGGTGTTGAACAGCCAGGAGTACACGGAATTCTGTTTAGACAGGTCCAGGATGCTAGTGTTTTCCTCATGTGAAGTCGCTTATTATCTGGAAAAAACATTATTTTCCTGGCTGCAAGTCAAAGAAGGGGCCTCTTCATAGGCAGAGGAAACAACATGCCTGGAGAAGACTGCAGGCTTATTTATGCTACCTGCAAAGATCAGCCAGTCTTTCATGGGGATTAACAATGTGGTATCCATGTGGACTGATTCCAACCTTTACAATGCCTTTCATGTGCTATTCTGCTTTTACATGCAGTCATTCAGATAACAATTCCTGTTCACATTTGTTGATGAAATTCAGCTTTTTCTGTTCACTGTAGAAATGAGTTGCAAAGTTCCTAACATAAACTGGAACGGGCTGTATTTCCAGGTGCTTGCCTTGCTCCCTCCCGCCCCTCATGGCCACTTCACTGACAAACACTTTGAGCTAAAGTAGTCTTGACTTGATTGGTTACAAGTGTCCTCTCATCTGGGTCAAAAGATATAGGAGAGGGATGTCTTCTCTTCTACTGCCTTTTCTCAGCATCTCTGTCCTTTAACAGGAGCCCCAAACCACTGAAACCTTCCAGGTTCAGCTGTCTGTGTTGCCTGGAATGTCTCCTTTTGTGAAGCAGGGATGAAGTGGTTTTGTAAGGTCAGGATCTCTTTATTCAAAGCAGCTCTCCTGATGCCCCACATAGAAGGCTAAAGAATTGCTAGAAAGGACATCTAAACTAAACATCTAAATCCTGCCTTTCCTGTCTTCTACTGTTAAATTGAATATTCTGTCACTGTACCTGAATGCCACAGTTCATCATCTCCAACTCCAAATTCTAGTGTGCCTTGACATAGCAGAATTACTTTGCTATAGGTTTCTTAATGAAGTTATGTCATCTTATAGACAAAAACCAGTCTCAGATGGGTTGTTAACTAGTGAAAGTATCAGTTTCTCCCTTTTCTTAGTAGTACTTTGTCCACATCATTGTAACAATCCAGTATGATATCTGAATGTATACTGTCAGACACATGAGCCTGATTTGAGAAAACTTCATACATGCATACCATGTTGCCTAGACTTACTCAAAGAAGCTCCAAAATTTCTCGCAAGGAACTTCCTCAGTGGAGGAACTATAGGACACATATAACCCTGTTTGACAAGAGTCTGAAATGGGAATTACGAGACAGTAGAGAGAGGCTGGACTTCATCTTGTTTCCCTGCGCTGAGGGAAATTATTTTGCTTGGCATGGTGGTAAGCAGCACACAAAGTATAACGGCAGATGTGAACCCCTTGCATGGGGCTCCTACCCCAGCATTGCCCACATCTCTTTAGCAGAATGCTGCTCAAAATCCTGATCAAAGGAGCAGTTTCCAGCTGTGTTGCGTTTTAGTGTTTCTTGTAGGGATGTAATCACATCCCTACAAGCGTACCTGCCTGAAAATCTATGGGTGCGTGCATCTGTAAACACATTTAAATTCTTCTTGCTGAGCACATGGGATCACCCCCTCAACATTTGGTAAAAAAAACCCCAAAGAATCCATTCTCTGAGCTTTTCCTTCAGGAAATGGAGGGGTTTAAAACAATACTTCAAGTTCCAAAACATAATTAAGGGGTGGCATGTGTGTCTGCATTCTTACCTCATATTTTAATTAATTAATGGTTTCATTATGGTGCAGCATGTGACAGGAAGCCTCACTGAAGCCTCTGGGCTTAAACAGCCACTTCTATTCAGAATAAATTAAAGCAGCAGATAAACTCTTTATCAAATTAGGAAGTAAAACCAGTACAGTCTGCTTCAAAACAAACTGTAAGCAGAAATCTAAGATAATCAACAAGAAATAGAACAAAACCAAAACCAGGCATTAAAACACAGCTGGGAACTTTGTAAAAGGAATAAAGGAAGCCTTTCATTTCAAACCTGTATGCCGAGGAATGATTTATGGAATGAGATCACCTTTTTATTGGAGCAGCACCACAAATCTAGAGAAGAGCAAGGACCAGAAAATGGGAAAAAACCAAGAAGTATTTGGACAGTTTGGAAACTGTCACCAGCAGCATGGGACAAGTTAAGTAAAAGCATTAGAAAAACCCAAGTGAAACCAGACATTTGGATTTGAAATACTGTTCTGGAGAATAGGGTAGGACCAAACATCGCCTATGTTTTTAGCTTCCCCCCTAAAGAAAGCATGGCTCTGTGATCGTGCTGTCCATCCATCAGTCTGTCAGCCTACCTTCATAATTTGAACCTGCTGGACAACTTCAAGGAGATCTAACAGAAGGGTCAAGTCAAAATATGCGTAGCTCAGTCAGCCACATGTGCTGCCTCTTTCTTAGCCAACACACAGGAGAAGTGAACAGAGAAAGGGAAAATGGAGGGCAGAAGGGGCGTAGGAACTTATGCAGGATGTAAGAGATGAATGCACATGGTTAGATCAATGCTGCTTTGGTCGTGGTCAATGCTGTGTGTTGAAGAAAGGATGCAGTCAGAAGGCAAGTGTGTAACACCTTTCCTTTTCCCCCAAATCACATTGTCCTATCTTAAATGTACTATGCGAGGCAAAAAAAGCACTTTGTGGAATCTTCTTGGTTCACTTTATCATCGCTGTGAAAGCATAATGAGGACTTTGAAAAAAAAATCATTTGGCAACAGAGCAACTCACAACTGGGATTTGGACCTCTGTGAAAGGAGGCCAAAGATTTTCTAAGGGTTTGAGGACTTCACGTTATTTCCTTGTAGTTTTATCCAACAGAAGAGGAAGCACCTGGTAATGTGGAAGAGCAGAGCTGATCTTTGTAAGCCACGTAGTTTTGTGTGCCAAGAACACATGTTGAAAAAAGAGACTTGCATTTGTTCTTGACCTTTTTTTGCATCATTAAAAAAATGTAAGGCTGGTCTTTAGAAAAAGAAACATCAATAATACAAAAATTAATGGAAGTACATTGTTATTTATTGGGGAAAAAGCCATAAAAGGGGTTTTTGTGATTGTAAGACAGGCGAGGAAGGAGCCTCCTCGATGCCTAAGATCCGCTGTAGGAAGGTTAGGACACGTGGAGGTAGAATAAAATCTGGGGGTGAGAAGGTTGGTTTCCAGATTTGTTTGGTTGTCAGCAATTCAGTGCTCAAATTTTTGTTAATGTTTAAAATACCATACAACTTGTGCTCAGCACGGTGGCCACAGGCTAAAGCACATTCACTATAAATGTCAGGAAGACCAAATTATGTTTGTCTTACATGATAAGAAGTGTAAAGTAATGTATTACTTTATTTGCTTTGAAATGCATTTTGGCCACCAAGTGAAATGGGTGTCAGAGGAAGTACTGCAGAAACTCGATGTGTAAAACTTCCCTTTAAAGATGTAGTTGTAGTTCAGCTGAAGTGGGTGATTTCCTGACAGCACATCTGCAGAGAATGAATGATCCTATCCATTGTGGCAGGAACCGATGCAAAAGCTGCATGCTGTGCTCAGGGTTAGGGAAAGAAAAATGGGGAGGAGTTGAAATCTTTTATAGATCTTTTAAATATATTATTAATATATGTACTATGTATCTTTTATATAAATATATCCTTTATAGAAAATGTTTCCTATTGCTCCTCACACTGGAGCCTGAGCAAAAGGGAAACCTCTTGAGTGAATCCTGCAGAAAGAACAACCCTGCCTTGATCTTATACAAATTTTACATTTTCAACTTGAAAAAGCTGGCAATTGCAAATGAAAATTTGAGGTACATTTGTATCTAAATATATTACCTAAATATGAGTGCATCTATCTTACTGTCAGTGTAGCGTACTCTATGACACAGGCAAGTCCCCATCCCTGACAGTGTTCAAGGCCAATCTGTTCTAGTGGAAGGTGTCCCTGCCCATGGCATGGAACTGGAGGAGCTTTCAGGTCCCTTCCAACCAAAAGCATTCTATCCATCCCATAGTAAAGACATCTAGCCTTGTTTCATTGTCCTACACAGAAGAGGAGAAGGGCCTTTTAAGTACACAGGCACTTTAGGAACTGTAGACAATGGGATGGCTGGGGCAATGAACCAGTACACAGCTGGATCTCAAGGCTGATGGCAATGTTCATCTGAGAAAGTATCAAGGAAACGGGACTTAGAGATGGCCACCCTTGTTCCTGGGTGACATCTCCTTAACAGCAAAGCAGGCAGAAATTAGTTGGAACCGAGTATTCCTCTAACACTGTATGAAAAGTGCCAATTGAAGCAGAAAGATATAAAATATCCAACTGCTGAGAGAATTCTCCGATATGACTAAACCCGTATTTATCTGTGATCAGCGTGTTGCGTTTTGCTCTGGGCGGCTGTCACACCTCGTGCGGCTGCGGGAGTGAGATAGTGAAACGCGAGGCCGCTGCCCAACTCCTGACAGAGAACACATCTCGGAGGCGCGACTCCTTTCTCATGAGGAACGGTGGAAAGAGCCGTTTGCGAGGAAGCTACCGCAGGACAGGGAGAGACCCGGCGCGAAGGCCCAGCCGCCCGGCAGCGGGTCGGCGGTCCAGAGCCGTGCCCACTGTCCTACCTCGCTCCCCATAGTCCCGGGGACTCGGCCCTGGCAGCGCCTTCGTGGCCGCCTTCCCCTCGGGAAAGGCGTTTTCCCCACCCCGCGAGGAAGCCGACGGGAGCCGCCGATGCCCGCCCTACAACCGGCGCCGTCCCCGTCCCCCCGCAGGGCGCAAAGCGCCGGGGCAGACCGGCCCGCCCGTCCTGAGGTAAACCGGGGAGCCCCCGCCGAGCCGAGACCCGCCCCCCGCCGCCATTGGCGTTTGCCGCAGCAGCTGGCGCCCCATTCGCCTAATCGGAACGCCAATCAGCGCTCGCGCCATTTCCGCTCTCCTGGGCCGTCTCTCCCAATCGGCGGGAGGCGGCGGGCGGGGCGCCTCATCCTCACCGAGGCAACGGGCGGGCGGTTCCGGGTGTGCGCGGGGCTGGCGGCGGCGGCGGAGGGTGAGTGAGTGAGTGCTGCGCGCCTGGGTCCGCCCTGCCCCGCCTTACCGCGCCGATCCCGCCTCTCCCCGGCCCCGTCCTCTCCCGCTGTCCCCGCGCCCGCGTATCGCTTCCCCGCCGCTCCCGGGGCTCCGCGGGCGCCTGAGGGGCGTAACGGCCGCGCCGCGCGGGCTCCTCGCCTGACGTCACCCCCGCTGCTGCGGCCCCACCTCCCTGGGGGCTGATGCGCGGGTGTGTGTGTGTGTACGGGGGGGTGTCCCACTCGGCGGTTGCCATGGGGGCACCGGGGCTGGGGGGGCTCTGGCGGTGGTGACGGGGCGGGGGGGAACCGGGCCTCGACCCTCTGCTTCCTTCCCGCCACCCGGCCGGGCTCGGCTTGGCCCAGAGGGTTTCCGGGGGGGTTGGCAACGGCGCCTCCGGGCAGCGGCCGCGATCGGTTCCGCAGGGGGTGTTTCCCAAATAAAAGTTTCTAATCCGGTTCGGTCTGTGGTTGCTGGCTGTCCGGTTCCTCGCCGCCGTCGCGGTCGCGCCTGTTCCATCCCGGTTGTCGAAGGCTTTCCCCTTGTCGAGCGGCTGCTCGGTCGTGGGGTCGAGCTCTTCTCTCTCGCCCTGTTGCTCTTCCTTCTGCCGCTCTCAGGCTTCCTACTGTAAACCCTAAAAGCTCTTAGAAGAAGTTCTGCCACATTTCCAGTATTGAGATGGAGACACTGGTGTGTACATCTCTCTCTTCATCCCTTCGCTGAGTTTGTAAGTGTTTGCTCTGTAGGGATGTTCTCTGTGCACATGGTAGAGCACATTAGGTAGAGCTTTAAATCTAGGGGGAATGGTGGATTAACTGTAGTGCTTATAGCAAGCGCCATGTGAAAGCCTAAGCAATTCTTTCTACATTAGGTGTGACAGATCTGCTTTCTTTTTTATGAGTGCCTGTGTATGGCTCAGACTTACATTTTCAGTGCAGTTTGAAATAATTTTGGTTTATGTTTTGGTTCGTGACTTTTTAATATGGTTTATGATGTTTCACAAGGGCATATAGTGATATGATAAGGGGGAATGCCTTAGACTAAAAGAGGATGGATTTAGGTTAGATCTTAGTAAGACATTCTTCACTGTGAGAGTGCTGAGGTGCTGGTGCAGGTGGCCCAGAGAAGCTGTGGCTGCCCCATCCCTGGCAGTGTTAAAGGCCAGGCTGGATGAGGCTTGGAGCAAACTGGTCTAGTGGAAGTTGTCCCTGCCTGTGGCAGGGGGATTGGAACTGATGAGCTTTAAGGTGCCTTCCAACCCAAACCATTCTGTGTTCATCAGTAATCAAAGTCAAGTATGTTCCTCCAGTGTTCCTGTGGCTGCACAGATGCAGAGCAGTGAACTGTGTAAAATGGAGGGCTGAGATCAGGAGCAATGAATGTGTGATAGCCAGGAAGGAGAACAGCTGAATTCTAGAAGAAGATACAGACAGATTGGGTCCAGCAGGTTTGTGAGTGAAATTTGGAAGGAATTGAATTGTTTGAGATAGAAGGGTTTTGACAAAATTGAGTTGGTGTGGAGTAAATGTTACAAAAATTATTGAGGTGGGTTTGACTGCTCTGGTAAAAATAAACATATATACTCGGACCCAAGTGTATGCAAAGGCCTAATTATGGTTTTCAGTCTGGAGTTACGCAATTATTTAGTCTTTGTGGCATCTGTATTTTGATTTTCAAAACTGATTTAACTACCATCATTATTACTTTCCCTACCACTACACTATTTCTTTCATTTCTGAGAGAATATAGGTTCCTCACTTGTTCCTCTGTCCGTTTACTTAAGTCCTAGTTGTGCCCTCGTTGCTGTAATGATATACCGTGTGGTGTAATACGATGTAGCAAAATGGAGTCTGTAGAAAACCAGCTCTTTCAGCATATTGTCTCTACTACTGGCTGCTGGAGCTTTCTTCATTTTTATTAGCAAAAAGGAAATAAATGCAGTGATCAGGGCTTAAATTTTAGCTCTGAAGTTTATACAGGAGACTCTTACCATTGGATGTAGTCCGTAAGTGCTTTTTCTGTCTGTAGAGTCTACATATTGTAGTGGTCTCATTTTGTGTCAATATGCATAGTCATAATTACAATAATAAGTTCATAGTTAATTTTGAAATATTAATCTTTAAATATATGAAAATACCTATGTATGTTTAGCACCTAAGAAAAAAAATGGATGGAAAGAAATAACTTCCTAGAAAGCTGTGCTAGTTTTCGTTATTGAAAGGATGGTTGTGGTAAACCAGGAAGTTTGTTCTGTGCCAGTACTGAATCTTGCTAAACATAATTTGTATTGTTTTGGTTGTTTGAATGGAGTGGTATTTAGTTACTGGAGTGAGCTGTATAGTGTTTGCAAAGTCTGTGGTTTTAATCCCATGTATTAAACATCTCTTTTTTTCACTTGTGTTCACTTTTTGTTCTTCTCAGGTTAAAAGTAAACCCTTTCGAGGTGGTAGGATTGATAGGCATCATATTGGAATATCTCAAAATGTTATAAAGGTTTCTCCATGCATGCATTAACACTGCATGCTTTTTCATTTCCTGGATTAATTCAGCATGTAGAATGTAACAATGCTGGCAAAGCGGAGAGAGACAAGTGTTGCTTAGGACTTCGCAGGCAAGCAGGGAATGACACTTTTAAGAAGTAAAGATTGTGGCTATGGAGCATCATCACATTAAAGGCTAGTTAAGCATGATGAATAGAGAAATAAGTTGTACTGATGAATAACAGGACATCATGGAAAGCAGCCTTCTCTCAGCCACAGGCAAGCCTTTTATCAACAATTTCCTCCAGTGTCTAGAAGGATTATTAGGTTCAAGGTAAGTCATAAAAAAAAGGCTGCTTTCAACTTGCACCGTGGACTTTGGTTACTTTAAGTCTCATTAATACTGTCAGCTAGGGAAGAGACAGAATTTACAAGCCTTTCTTTCAAGAGGCATAATCTTCTTGTTTCAAACCTTTCTTCCAAAAGTTCTTTCTGAAGTTATTTATATGAAATGAGTCTCTTGAAATCAGTATCTAACATATGCGTGTGGTTTTGTTTTAGGATGATTCCTCTCCAGAGTTTATTTCTGAATGGAAGGGTGCTCTTTTCCAGTAGAAGATGGTGATCCTAATGTATGATCATGGAGAAGGGGTTAAGTTCAGTAGAAGTGTTACCTTCCGAATCATCTCAGGTTACAGCTGTAAAAGTGGTGGTCAAAGAGCCCGAAACCAAGCAAACCCAAAGAGGGAAACGAGTGGGATTTGTGCTTGTCCATGCAGGTAAGATGCAGAAGCATAACAGCTGGAATAGAAATACTGCATATGCAAACTAAATATCAAAATCTTATATGGATTTTGGACTGCTAGTATGTTATGAAGTGACATTAACTTTGGGTGTAAATCTGGGAGTGGAGAGCTTGATTGGAAGTTGCATTGGCTGGTGCATGTTGGAAACTGTTAATAGAAATGTAAGTTTTGGGATGATCTGAATGGTATTTTTTTTTTCTCCTTGACAAAGAAACCCCCTAATTTTAAATGGCTATAAAATGTCAAATTCTGCAGTTACCTGCTAAGCTTGGGAGACCTGCAAAATACGAGAGGTCTTTCAGTCTATTTCTTTATCCTACAGAAGGGTAGATGAAACATAGCTGTTTCACTACTGACAGTTTCTTGTCTAAGCTGTCTGTAAGGACAGTCTAGTCAAGTCTTCCTGAAAGCTCTTTAGGCTGTTTGTCCTAGAACCTCACATTTTTTTTACCCTTTTGAAAGCTTTCCTCCAACTTTTGACTTTTTTTATCTTGTCCGTATTTTATTGAATTACTATGTATTCTTTCCACATGTAATGAAAAGATCAACTACTTAGATGTGATACACAAATAATGTGTTATGTGTGTCATATTCATTAATTCTTTTCTAGTAGGTTCTTTGTTAAGTACTATTAATCTTGAAAATATAGAATCATAGAATGGTTTGTGTTGGAAAGGACCTCAAGATTTTAAGATCATCTAGTTCCAGCCCCCTGACATGGGCAGGGACTTCTCACCCCCTAGACCGTGTCACCCAAGGCTCTGTCCATCCTGGCCTTGAACACTGCCATGGATAGAGCATTTACCACTTCTTTGGGCAGCCTGTTCCAGTGCCTCACCACCCTCACAGTAAAGAACTTCTTCCTTGTATCTAACCTGAACTTCCCCTTTTTAAGTTTAAACCCATCACCCTTTGACCTGTTACTACAGACCCTGATGAAGAGTCCTTCTCCAGCATCCTGGTAGGCCCCCAAGCACGAGCAAAACTGGAATCTGTTGAGCAGTGCTTTTAGAGTCATAGAACATAATAGGGTTGGAAAGGACCTTAAGATCATCTAGTTCCAACCCCCCCTGCCATGGGCAGGGACGCCTCCCACTAAGCCATGTCACCCAAGACTCCATCCAACCTGGCCTTGATCACTGCCAGGGATGGAGCATTCACAGCTTCCTTGGGCAACCCATCCCAGTGCCTCACTGCCCTCACAGTAAAGAACTTTATAAGAGATTTTGTGATGCTGAGTTTTATGCCTGCATGCTTCTGTATATGTGCTCTCTATCCTGTATTTTACTGAGTGTATTTGAATCCATGTTGGAATGCATAAAATTGTCAGTCATTGATAGAAAAAGGAAATGCCAGTGTAATCTGGAATCAGGAAGGCTGTACCTGCCTGTATCTTATATCTTTATGCGAACTCTAGGCTTTTGATAGGTAGCATAATCTCTTTTCCTTTTGCCTTAATTGTAGGTGCAGGTTATCATTCCGAATCCAAAGCTAGAGAATACAAGCATGTGTGCAAAAGAGCCTGTCAGAAGGTATGTCTTACCACCTCCACAGCCCTTTAGTGGGTATACAAGAAAGGTATTCGCTAGCACTGTCCCTTCAGTATGAATGGGCATATCTGGGTTTAGCTGCACAGGGTGTATGGATTTCTAGAGGGAAAATGGAACAATTAAGATGATACCAAGTCAATAGAGTGCATGGCCATGAGGTGAAGCAACATTCTCATCAGTGGTGCAAATAGCAGACACGAAAGGAGCAGTGGAGGAGCAGGAGAGGGAGCAGTGGTACCTGCATTGAGTGTTTCTACAGCTTCCTGGACTGTTCCCAAGGCTGTAGGATTTCTGGAGCTAAATATGGTATCTGGATTTTTCTTTTATTGATGTCCACTCTTTTTCTAATGTACTTAATCTGCAGCATTCAGATTGCTCTGTGAATGCAGAGATTTCTATAATTCATTTCTCTTGATAGCTCTTCTTAATAGGAGGGGAGGCAGAAACAGGAAAAACAAAACAAAAAATCTATACTCCCTTTCCAGGGTTATGACAAGACTTGAATTTCCATCAAAATTAATGTTTTGTATCTCCCCTAAGAACTTAGCTTTGTAACTGGCAAGTCCTGTCTGCTGTGTCTTGAATGAGAAGCTGGAAGACCTGCCTCCAAAATTTCTGTTGCCTTTTGCTTTCTCCAGGGAGAAGGAGCTAGGGAGGTTGTCAGGCTTTTTAGAAGAGTCTCAGAGTTGGCCTCTGATAATTATCACTTCATCTTGCAGTTCTGTTGCTCAATCCTAATACCTATCTAATTTTGTAATGAAAAGCCTCAAAAATCATCCAAACATCTTCATTAAAATTATGCATTAGCCCTGGTAATATCAATTTTCCAGCTAATTGTCTGTGAAAAAAAGGTTGTTTGCTGTTGTATTTAAGTCTAATTTGAGATTCAGTTTGGTTCCTTAAGGTTGGTATCCAACACAAATAACTTGTCTGAAGAATAAAGAGTTACATTTTGTCCTGTGACTGAAGCTGCAGACATAGTTGTTTCCTGGGGTTCCCTGAGAGAGCTTGACTGTAAAGTCTTGTCCAATATGGATCTAAAAAAGTAGTATTAGTCTCCAGAAGTTAATTTGTGTGTGTGTATATAATTTGAAGATCTTAAATTTCAAACTAATTGGTGAAGATTTTGTTTTGTACAGAAGTAGGAAAATGCAGGGCTTAGTCACATAATATTAGAATTTCCTAATCATCAACTAATACTTCTGTTTTTACAGGCAATTGAAAAGCTACAAGCTGGTGCTCTTGCAACAGATGCAGTGACTGCAGCACTTATAGAATTAGAGGTATGAATTCCTGACTAGGAGTAAATATGTCTCTCTAGTTGCCAGATTTTTCTGTAGGAAGATATTAATTCAAGTGGGAAGTCTACTGAGATTTCCAGTTTTGTGCTACACTAATTTTATCTTTTGCTTTTCCACTGTATTTTTGGAGTAAATGTATTTAAAGACTTTAAAAAATGCAAACTGAATAGAAGTTGTCTAGTTGTTGCCATTTGGTTGTCATCTTAGGGATGCCTTGTCAGATTGTCTTTAACCTTCAAGAATAAATAGTTATTAAGGACTTACTGAACACTTTGTGGGGAACTTTATTTCTGAATAACTGAGCTCAGGCAGGCTGTACTAGCTCTGCTTCTTAGGAAAGAAAATCATGTTACTGGTCATATATATTGACTAGAAATTTAAAGTCCTTGTTCTTTGTGATTGCATTAATATCTCACACTGAGCTATGTTGTCACATCTTGAAATTATGATGCAAGGAATTTAGGTATAGTTAGTCTTCAGTAATTCTCTTAACGCTCAAGTAGTAATTAGAGTGAGGTAGCTGTCTCTGAGGATGCTTTCCTGGGTTGTGTTATTCATAACTTTTTCAGTTCTTCAGGATAATTCTACAAAAGTGATTGTATAAATGTAACTCTGCTTGCCTCTCCATCTAATTAAAGGACTCTGTGAAAATCAAGTAAGAGTTTTAAGTTCTTATTTATACCACAGCATACTTTTGCTATTAATAATAAATTAATTAAATTAATACAATTCCCAAAGGCATTTTTTCCTCCATTTTTACTTTCTGTCTGTGTTATCTCTGATAGGATTAGAGACTAGAAGCAGGCTGGTCAAAGAAATGTGACTTCAGTGTAATTTAATGGGGTTTTCTTCTGATTTTTATGATAAAATATGTGTAGAAGGATAAGTACTGCTTTTATTTCAAAATGGTACTTGTTAATTAAGATAAAGTCTTGATAATCACAAAGATGAGCAGCTGTTTATGAGCTTTCTGGAAACCTGTCTTTATGGAGTGGTGAAGTTCTTATAACATTTAACTTTAGTAAAGGGTCCCTATGAAATAATGTAGAAGAGAGTAAAATTTAAAGAATTTTTGGAATATAAATGAGGCAGTTTCGTTATTGTCCCAGGTCCACTAATCTCTCATGGCAGTAATGACTGAAATTGGTATTCCTGTTCTCCTATAAGGAGCAATTGCTTTTTCCTCTCCAACTTTATTAGGAAAGATGGATGGCAATGTAAGTGTTGTGCTGGGTTTGGAATTTATGGTAGTATTCTGAGATGATTAGCAGTGGATTTGCTTACACATATGTTGGGAAAATGTTAATTAACATACTTGATAGGGTTAGTGTAAGGCAGGCAGTGTGTACTTTAGTATGTGTTAGACATGCTGACTAGGAGCCAAGACTTCAGTCATACTTTTAACTTGGCAAGCTTCTTGGATTTAAACAGTAGTTTTGGTCTTCACTGAGCTGTTCAAATATGCTTTCATGTGTTATCTTAAACATCAGAATACAGCTAGGTGAAAACAAATGATCTCTCTCTAATGGAATAATTTATAATGCACTTCCATAAGCTAACTGAGGCTGCTGCTACTCCGCAAGATTGTTTTGTGTGTCAGTTCCCTCCTCAGTTGGGCCAAAAAAAAGATCTGCTTTGTGTTGGGATTTTTTTTTGCTGAGCCACAGAGAAGAAAGCATATTTTAAGAAGCTGTACTTAACAGTTACATATCTCTTTGGAGCTGCACCTGGGGTAAATATTTTATCTGTTTCTGTTGTCCCCAAAAGACTTTTCTTTAAGTTTAGTAGATATAAATTCTGTTAAGTGGCTTCTGTGTAAGAAGTTATGGCTTTAAGATGGAATTAAAACCTTTTTATGAAATTAGTCAGAAACCTTTTTTTTTCCCCTGTCTGTCATGCTGGTGTGTGCCATCATTACACTTTCTGGCTTAATATTTTAGTGTGCACTGTTGCACAAAACCTACTTTTTCCTCCACTTTTCCGTGTTTCTTCAGGTTAAATATCAATTTATTTAGGTTGTACTGCTGCCATTAACGTAATTAGTGGCTTTCATTTATCCATTAAGTGATTTATATAACCTCTTCATTGTGAGTTGTTCTCTGTTATTGGGATAAAGAATTTTTGGTTTGGGATTTGGGCTTCTTTTAAATTAAGGTACGTAGCTAAGCAGTTACACTGAGGAAAATCAAAGGTACGCTCAAAATGGAAAATGGTGTGAATTGCAGTGGCAGGTTTTTGGATCTGGTATGAGAAATCCCAAAATCTGAATTCAGATTTCAAGATGTTGAAAGGTCTCTATCTATTCATATCTCATTCTGAGCACCACCTCCAGGCATTTCTGGAGCTGCATCTTCTGTTTTAATTCTGCTGGTTTTCCTATTGCTCTATGGAAAACCGAAACTGCACGTGGCAAATCAACAAAGCAAACAGAATAGTTTTTCTCATCAGTTACAACATTTAATTGGTAAAAATGTGAGTTTATATGATGTCTGTCTCTCTGATGAGCTGACACTCGCTTCTGTTTATGCAGGAAAAGTCCTGACTTTGTTTTTTCAAAGTACTTCAGTATTTTGAGTTGGCAAATATATAGTGAAAATCTGTATGACAAAGATGTCTGCCCATGTCACTAATACAGATTAAGATACAGAACAACAAAAGGTTGTATAATGTGATAAATTCCATTGTGGAGCACTGTATGTAATTACTTGATATTTTGATTGCTGTAGAGCACATTGCAGTGAGTTTATCTCAAATATTTAATCACCTTTACAGTTCTCTAGGATTTCTAATGCTCTATTCCAAAAATCTGTAGCTTTTGCACAACACAAGTATTTTTTCATGGAAGTGTCACAAAAGATTAATTTTATTCCTCAGTTCCACTCAATTACACAACTCCCATTACATGGTATTTCAGCTAATCCAAGAGGCATCACTTCAAAGACTTCTTGAGGCGCAAGACTTGCTCTTGATCTTTTACGGGCAAGCTGACAGTTTGCTTGTGGTATGCTGTCTGGTTTTTTGTGTTATTTTTTGCAGGCTCTAAATGGAGAAAGACCTGCTTTTCTTTGTTGGGGTATGTGGATCTTGTGTTCTGTGATTAAAGTAATAATTACTAGAGAAAAAGTGGATTTCTCCTGTGAAGTAACAAGAGCAGCTGACCCAGAATGCTGTTAAAATAACTGTGCTGGTCTTCATAAGCGTCAGCTGTATTTGACAAGTTGGTTAAAGGCCATTATGTTTTCCAGTTTATGAACTCCGTCATTGCAGAGAAACAAATGAACATGTTACCCCTTCAGCTTTTGTTAATAAATTGTTTCTGGACAAGGTGCTTCATAAGACTCATCATTTACAAAGACAGTATTGCAGTACCATTTCTTTCTGCACTGTTCTTATCAGCTGCCATATGAAGTCTGAGTTTTCTTGAAACAAAGGGATTTGGGCATTTTTTTTTTTCTTTTTGGGGGGGGTGAAGGTCCCCCTCTATGCATCTTCCTTAGAACTTGCAATTTTCAACAGAACTACATGCTGGTTGGACTTATGGCTGGCTGTGAGAATGATGTACAATTTCAAGCTCTTCTTCAACTGTTGAGCACTTTAGAAAGTCTGCTGTTCAGGTGGTGGAGACAAGAACCCATGCTGGTTGTAAAGAATGATGAAGGTTTCAAACTTCTAAATTTAGTCTAATTTTATTAATACTGTGCGTACATCATTTGCTTCTTTAATCTGACTTCAGTAGAATGTTCTTTATGAACATTCTTTAAATGGAAAATGAATGTGATTGATGGGGAAGTGGATGTCACAGTTTGGGTTTTGATTTCCTTGCTACTGAAATTGCTCAATTTACCTTTTTGTTTGTGGATATCTTTTTTTGTTTTTTTCTTGTGGATCAGTGCAAAGGGTATTTTGAACCTGTTGATTTACTCAAGGAGTGGGTTTGTGTGGCTGTTAGCAAAATTTTGCAGTGAAATAACTTGCTGTTTATTTTTCTTTATTTTTGTTTATTTGTTACATTTATAGTAATTAAGATTTTTGAGTACAGAGTGTCAGACCCAAGGACTTGTCTTCAAAGATGAAAGCACAGTGCCAGTGGCCTTGTATTGAGGCAGTCACCATGGATGAACTTTTAATGGGTAATGAACTGGAAGTTTTTAATTCTAGTTAAAAGCAATACAATGATGCTTTGCAGCAGAGTGGCTAACAGTAATCTTGAACTAAAGTGTTCTTTGAAAACATTACAGCTGGTGTCATTGTGAGGGACGTGACTCATTATAGATTATTACTTCTTGTCCCAAAATTTCCTCAAAAAAAGATTTTAAAATTAGAATGTGTAAAAAGAAATGCCTGTAGACTTTGAACCCCTTCTAAAGTTGCAAATAAACCATGGCCAAAACTGTATCAAAGATGGATGGAATGTTCTTTAATGCATGTTGAAAATAGAGTGCTGTTAGCTATTTGCCTAGATGTAATTCAGGACTGTTAGCGTAATAGTGTTGAGTAACTTCTTCAAGCATTCCAGCTTTGACCACAGCTAGAAACTTCAGCATGGCTGTGTTTGCTGCTGGAAGGTTTATAAATACATCTGGAAGTAAAAAGGATTCTAAAAATAAAAATGATACCCTCAGTAGCTTGAGAGTTTTTTGCAAGATGGGTGACTTGGGAAAATGAAACTTGTTTCACGTCTTATAGCTTTGCATCATCTCCTTTGCTACAGGTTTACATTGTAAGTTAGAGATACTTCAGTGGTGGAGTAGTTGCCAGGTAGTTTGGAATTTTTCACCTAACTAAAAGCTTATGTTTTGTTAAAACGCTTTGAATTTGTCTTTTCTCTTTTCTTTTTTACTTCTCTATGGTGATAGGGCTTGCTGCTAACAGGCAAAGCTCATGCTTGGTTTGCTTTCTTGTCTTTCTTTCAGTCTCCTTAGTAACATCAAGACCCATCTCTGCTTGGGTTCCTTATGTCTTCAGAAACACATAAAAGTATGTTCCTGAAGATACCTTTTTATTATAATAGAATGATAGAATAAACCTTTTCTTCCTTTCCCTTCTTCCTTCTTGGATACATGCTTTGATTAGGTTCTTCCCCATCCCATGGTAGTCATATATTTCTTGCAGTACTGCGTTTTTCTGTCTGAGTCTATGAAGAGACTGCTTCAGTTAGCTCAGTTTATTTTCTTTCCCCATTGAAAACATGCACACTTCTGGTTTAATAATACTTCTGCGTTCCTTGACGGTTTTTAGTTTTCATGTCAAAATCACTTTCATTGTCATAAATTGTATTCATTTGTGTATCAGAGTCTTGAAATCTTTTGGTCAGGCTTTACAGAGATTCGTGTTTTCAAAAAGGGGTGTATTTTTGTGGTGTATTTCATGTCTTTGCCTCTTCATAGAAGAAGGTGTGAATTTCTGTTTCCTTGTTTTATAATGGTTTTCCCCTGTCTGATTTCAAAGGCTTGATGTCTCAGCTCAGAGACACTCGGGTAAGTATTGAAATTTCCATATATTTGCACTATCTAAAACTGTTATCAGATCACCTTTCAGATCCGTGAAGATAGAGTAGACCATCTTCTTGGCAATTTTGAGACCTTCTTCGTAATTGCAGTCTGGTTGTAAAGCTCCACTGAAATTTTGAACAGGTGCTCGGAATTTGGTCTTTGTTTCTTTTACTGGAGAAGTTGCTCATGTTGTGACTGATTGTACTGGTCAGAGTCCTAAAATGAAAGAGTTAAGCCACCAAAGAGGCATCTACAGATTTGTTGATGTAGAGTTCTTATTTATGCAACATTCTACGGTATTCTGATAAATATTCCATAGGCATTCTCTTTGTCTTGAGATCCTCTGAATAAGTTGTCCCTTGGTCCATTCTTCTTGTGGCGGTGAAGGTGCTATGCCAAAGCATTGAACACATCTAGGTTTTTAGAAATAAAGTGAACCAGTGACACTCTATCCTGTATTTTTTACCTACCCTCTTTCCCTCTTTTGATTATTATGTTTATGAGAGGATAGAGAGCTTTGTGTCCTGGCTGCAGAAGGGCTCTGGCCAGTGTTACTAGGACTTCTGATGGGTCCTTCTCACTCTGTTTATTTGGCCATGGCATCTGCTCTTAAGGTGACAGCTGTGTTTGTTTTGTGGCAGTGACAAATCTGTACAGCATAAAATTCTTCCTCTTTGCTAATGCTTGAGTATAATGTACTGAGTGAATGGTTTTGGAACAGAACATTAGAAATCTGTCTCCAGGCTTGCAGGTCTATGCTGTCTTGATTACCCATGGGCAAGGAACTTGGACAGCACTAAGAGTAAATGTTCATCCTAACACATGCCTGTTTTTCCTTCATCCTCCAAGTACCTTTCGCTGTTCATGTTCAGATTCCTTTCTTCACTTCTCTGCTCTTTCGTTGTAAACTTCACTGACTACTTTTCTTCATTCTCATAGAGCCTGGGGAGCAATGAAGTTGGTTCAGCCAGCAGCTGCTCTGCAGTCTTCCACCTTTTCAGGGCCATCATCTTGATGGCCTTTTTTTAATTATATCCCACCCCAGTCCCTGGAAGTTATTCCCTGTGTGCTAAACTGGAAATATTTCGTTATCCTAAAATCTTTTCAAATTTACTTATTTGCTGTGAGGTGTAGCTATCAAAATGAACACCACAGTGAATATACACAGTGAGTTTGAAGATCTGTTGCGGTGTGGGGTAGAATAGGATTGATAAATCGGAATAAAATCTTGTGTTATTTCTTGGATGCAGAAGGCAAAAGCAGAAAATAAGGATGAGTCGTACAAAATGAACATAGAGAGATTACAGTCTGTTTCATGATTATGTATTAATCATGTATGATATATTCATGATTCTCCAAGAAGATAGTGTTTTGATGACTCAAACACTTAAGTGCGCTTCAATTATCTTTGTAAATTAGAATCAACATCTTGCAAAACAGGTTTTGAATTTATGTTAATTTAAAAGTTAACAAAAGCTAACTGACGTACATCAAATTTATCTTTCATTTTTGTGCCCCTTCTTTTTGTTTCCTTGTATTCATTACACAGTAATATGTACAAAAAAGAGCCAGTTTGCTTAACATTTAGGACAGAACTTTGAGCTGTTTCCAGTAACTTGTTTCCTGATTCAGCTTTTATTGCAGATACTATAAAAGCATGGCCATCTAATTTCATTGACATATTCACATGTGGTCTAGACAATCATTTTTCTTTGTTGCATCGGGTTGTTATAGTTGTATCAATAAATCAGGAAATAAGCAAAGTTTCATCGATAACATCATAGGTTGTTTCATGTAATAAAAACAGATACGAAACTCTGAAAGCAGCATCTCTGAAATTTTAATGTTTGCCTGGTCTGGGCTGTTACCTTTCTTTTCTTACTTGTTTTGTTTTCACACCTAGAAAGGGGATTATATTGAGCTGGCAGTGAGACATCTTAACTGGTGCTGATTACACATTCTGTGGATTTAAAATCATGGGGATGCTCTGATGAAATGGGAAGGGCAGAAATGGGTGGTTTCAATTCTAGCATGCAAAGCTTCTTGTTTGGGAACCTTGATTTTGCAAAGAGTTACAAGAAGGTGCTAATACAAGAGGAGTTAGGTTTATAACTAGTTTATTAGATGTTCCATATTTGCTATGGAATACATTTTGGTTTTTATTCAAGAAGCTTCTAGATCATAGTAACGACTGTCCTTATGCTAGTGATCACAGAGATCTTACAAAGTGAATTGTTAATGATGCTGATTCTTGATTTCTTCATGCCAGCTGCAATCACAGGCTTAGAATGTTAAGGAAAGGTACAGTTCTGTTTGGCTGCTACGTCACAGTTTCAGTGAGCTTCAATGGTAGGCTGTGTTCTCTATGGTGGTTATTAGATACTACTTCAATGTATTTGGTGGGTCAGGGACCAAATGAAGTGTGTATTTTGAGGGATGGAAGAAGAGATTTTCACTTGTGTTGTCAGGCTTTTGCTTGCGTATAAATGGTGATCTTAAATTATTGAGTGATTGTTTTTTTTGTATTAGCGCATCATTGCACTTGAGATACATCACACCTTCTAGAGGGTGTAAGGTCTCTATTATTGTAATTTGAGATATCCTGTTCACGCTGCTGTTTTGTCTTGGACGATTAGTCTACTAGAATAAGAAAGTGCACTGCCCCAAGATCAGTGTCATTTTACCATTTACAGCAAGGTGTTGATCTAGTCTGTTATGGAAGTGGCCTTACAGTGTTTTGTTCTTATTTTCAGGATTCTCCTTTTACAAATGCAGGATTGGGGTCTAACCTAAACCTTCTGGGTGAGATAGAATGTGATGCCAGTATAATGGATGGGAAGTCATTGAATTTTGGAGCAGTTGGAGCACTGAGTGGTATGTTAACTCCATATTATAAAGCTAACTACTGGTTTAAGTGCAAAGACCAATTTTTTTATTTTTTGTTACTTTTTTCTTTTTGGGAGGGACACATTGTAAATACGGCCCTGTTTAAGTGAAAACTGCCCCCTTTAAAAGAGGGGGAAGCATTCCTGCTCCCTGAAATACTGTTCTGTGTTCATTTGCTTTGTGTAAAATATTGTCTCATTAATTCACTGGCAATCCTTTGATACAGAACAGTTGTACAATACTATACAGTATTCACAGTGGACGAGAGTTTGCTCAGATGAATTTGTAGAATGATAACTTTATAATAAAATGGACTTCTCTTAAAACATATTAAAATTAGGCTTTATATTTGTTGTTGTTCTCTTTCTCCTTGAAGAACTTAGTGGTATGTAATTCAGTCATAAGGTCGCTTGGTATTTTGATCTCTTAGTTTGGTTGGTCAGATTAGGATCCTGCGGGGCCAAAGTTTCCTTTATAGTGTCAGAAGGCCATGCAGGGTGCCAGCCTCCAGACTGAAGCCTCTCATGTATTGGTGAGAATGGGCACAGCTGCTCGCCTGTCAAGCTGTTTGCTTGGGACATGACATTTCTCTGTGCTGTAGATTTTTTTTTCATTATAATTCCTTTCACCTGATCAGTTACATTTGGGTTTATTTTATGTGTTACTGTTGCAAGGTTAGATACATTTGAATATGGGGCTTAGTCTGAGAACTAATGTGGTTCTCTGTCTTGGTTGGTCTGGAGCTTTTTCTGTGTCTAGTTCTAGCTTTCAGTACAAAACAAATACAGGTAAATACATCCCAAATAGGAGTTGTTGAGGTTTTTCTCAAGCATGTTGAATAGCCTTAATTGCTTCTATTTAATAGCATTTCTGACAAGAATTCAAGCTTTGTTCTTTATCCTAGAATAGATCTAAACCTTGGTAATAATTTCCTCATGTAGATATAAATCTTAAATAAATAGTAAAATGAAGTGTTTCAGGGCTTGTTTGTTACAAAATGTATCCTTCCAACCGTGGGGAGGGAGGAAATGAGGGAGTGAGAGAAAGCTAGGCCTGAATCCTATAATCTCTGGTCTGGCCAGATAGACCCAAATGAAAGCTCTTTCCATCTTGAAAAATTAATGCTCAAAAAACATCTTTGGCTTGTAGCATACTATAGATTGAATTTAGGAGTTCTGTGGTAGGAGGTCACTCCTAATATTTCAGTATGATTCTTTCATTAAAAAAGAGAAAGTGTGTGTGTGTTGATTACAAGAAGGGCTTGTCACTACTGATAGCATATGAGAAGGGGAAAGTAATGAAGTTGATACTAAATTGAAACATAACATAAGGTGTTTCTTACTGACTTGGCAAAGCTTTGGAAATTAAAGGAAGTTGACTTCCATTGCCAAAACGAACACTACAGTGCTGTGTGGAAAAATATTTTAATGCTTTGTTCCCATTTTTTGCTGATTTTTCTTTTCAGGAATCAAGAATCCAGTTTCAGTTGCAAATAGATTGTTGTGTGAAGGGCAGAAGGGAAAGCTCTCTGCTGGCAGAATTCCACCCTGGTAATTGCTTTGTTCTGCTTGATTTTACTTTGGTCTGTTGTCTCTACTGCATGCAATGTTTGAAGGTTATATCCTATCCCAAGAAGGCTGGTGCTGTTTTACATACCAGCCTTTAAAAAGAAGATAAGCTTTTTTCTCTGATCTTGAAGCATCTTGTGCACTTGATGAAGCTGTGATTAGAATGAAGTATTGTGAATAGATGGCAACACCGTTTTGTGATAATTTCTGTCTGTGTGATTATTTCCAGTTATGTCATACTGAATTCTTGCATTTGTTACTGTAGCATTTTGAGAAATCACTGAGTACATCAAGATTAAAGTGAAATTCTACTGCCTTTGCTTCCATCTGCCTTTTAAAAAACCAGTATAATTCTTACAAGTATATAAAAGAATCCTGCTTTATTCCTGCTTTACTGCCTGTTTTTGTGGCTTTATTTGGTAGGTATAGCATGGAAATGTGCTGTGTTTAGTAACCTCATCTTAGCCAAAACGGGAAGTTATCTTAAAGGTAGATTTAATAGTATTTACAACAACGATGAAACTGTGCATTCCTTTATTAAGATGGGTTTAATACTTAAATGGAATATTATGCATCATTTTGGAAAGAATCCAAGAGATGTGTCAGAATTGATTGCTCTTAAGCCCATCTTACTTTCATTAGCAGTTTAAATTGACAAATAGGGAACTGGAGCGATTCATATTAAGACTGCTATACTCGGTTGTTATACCTGCAGCAGAGATTTGTTACCAATTGCTAACTAATTGTCTACAGTATCTGCAGATGTATTAAACAATGACTTATGTAGTTTAAAATATATATATTTAGATTCACAAATTTTACTCTCCTTCCTATGTTATTCTGTAAAATCAGCCAAGTAGTCTGTAGCTGGATAGTATAGTATTCCAATTTAAACAGTGAGGAAAAACACTGTTTCAGTGTCCTGTCATGCTGCAAAGGAAGTTCATAGATCAAAAAAAAACAACACCCTGAAACCAAACCACCAACAAGCAGATTGTGCATTTAAAACTCTTTTCTTTAATGAAGAAAGAAAAGAGTAACTGTAGTTAGTAGGAGAACTTACTCTTTTTTCAGATAAGTAGAAGTATTCAGAAGGAATAATAACTTGAATTTCTATTGCTTTTAGTAGCTCATTTCTTCAGATGTTAGGAGAAAGTGGGGCTTAGCTGGATTACATTAAAGAGGGTATCAAATGAGGTTGGTTTTTTGGTGTTCCAGAACTAGAACTGAAGTCAGCTACAGGAGCAAGCACTTGTGATTTAGTTTTGTCTGTATCATCACAGTGTTCTCTCAGATTGTTGTAAGGAAGAGTACTTGGGCTTTTTAGCATGTTTACTGTAACTTCATGACCTACTTTATGCTGCTGTTATTTAAAAAAACAATGCCTGAGTGGAAAAGAAACTGTATCCTCTTACCCTCAAAGGACAAGACTGAATCTTTTAAAACACTGTGCAAAGTCTTGGCTAGCAGATGTTTTTAAAGACAAGGGAGCTTGAACTCTCAAGGCGAGAGGTGAACTGTCTTCAGAGCCAACACATACAGTTTACTGTGCAAATGTTGTGGATTTCAGTTACCAGATACATATTTTCATTTCCTTTTTCCCATTCTGGATTTTGAATGTATGTTTTATGAGAGCAATTTAGTTATCCTGGAAACAATCTATCCTAGCAGGATATGATGGCTTGCGTTATAGACTTACTGTGATAGATGCTCCTGTACATATGGGGTATCCCAAGTTCAGAAGGATAGAGTTAACGTTCACTGTAGGTGATGAGTATTGACAATTTCATGCCTTGCCTTTTTGGCAGGATTTGGCATGACACGTTGTTTTGGGACTGAAACATATACCCGCACAAGCTGGGGATGTGTATAGTTAAATGACAAGAGAGCAGCTGTATTTTGGCATTCTTACCAAGTGTCAGGATTTTAGTAACTGATTTTTGTTTGTGAAGATAGCCAGATTTCATAGTGTTTTTCATGGGCAAATAGTGTATTGGGGAATTTTTCAGATACTGCTTACCCTAAGAACCTGTCTTGTTAAAGAACCTAGTGGTAGACACTTTTTCTATAGCATTATTTAAACTAACTTAATGTTTCCTTGCCAGAATGTTTGGCACATGAACCCACAAAAAAAATTCAGTAACTGTAAGATTAATAAAAGCGGCATTCTGGAGACTCTTGTCTATAAATGACGACATGGAGGCTGATAGTTTGGCCCCTTTATTGCTGTTCTGCGCCCATTTTTATAGTGACAGTTGAAAATAAATTCAAAGTGGTACATTTCTAGTTTTCAGTCGAAGAAATTCTAATGAGTGTGAATGAATTTGTTCCAAGTGATAAGCTTATTGAGAAGGAGTGATCAAGTGTCCTAACTGATGTATGCAGTTTGCTGTGAATTGATCTATAGAATGTGTCCTTCTGGATCAACATCTTTTCTTTAAAACACAGAATCCCAATGTCCAAACTAAAACTTAAAAAGTTGAAAGTAGAGAATCCATGAATGCATGAGTGCAGTTGTTGAAACTTCTGAGGTCCAAGTTACATCTTTCTGCCGTATTTTATTTGGCTCAATGTCAGGATTTTCTCTCCCTATGTATGCAGGAACAGAAAATACTGACCTTGTAAATGTTAAGTATTATCATAGATGTTGATGTGTATCCTGTTTGTTGTATGATTTTACAAAAGAAAGCGCTATTCTAAGTGCACGGTTATGAACTGGATGGATCTTTGGAATTGATCTTTGGTCAGAGGAATAGTGGATTACATGTTTTGTAGTATTATGTTTGAAGACATTCTATTTTTTATATTGAAACTTTGACCTTCCTAAGGGAAAAGGCTTATTTACATCTGTTTACAATTAAATGTAGATACATAAGAATTGCAGGATGGTACAAATGTTTCCTTTCTTAGAACTCCTTAGTACTACTGATACCTAAGTTCATATCTCTATCTCTTTTTAAGTATTAATAGTACTAGTAGTAACCCATATGGGAAAGGTTCCCTTCTTAGGGTTCTATTCCCTACTTTGGTTATACAGGGTTTTATAGTTGCTTCACAGATTTACCCTACTGTAGGTAGGTTATGTACTTTGTGTAGCTGTCAGGCAGTGTGTAGTCAAGAAAGTGCCTAGAGTGAAGACTTAGACCACCTTTCATCTCTGTTCTATATTTATTCAGAGCAATTTCTTCTTTGTAGTAGTGATTTCAGAGTGATTGCTGCATTTTTGTAGTAAACATTACAAAGTGAGTTTTTTACATTCAGGATTGTCTTGAGCATCTTTAATGAATCTCACCTTCTGTTTAGCCTGCTGTGGCCTGTCTCCCTGCAGCCGATATTAAATGGTCCTCTTTGGGGCAAATAGAACAAGGATAATCATCTTCCGGGAGAAAATTGCCAAAAAAGGACCATTTTTAGAGATCTTTAATTGTATTTTCCATTAGCATGGTCTAGCTTGCCTGGAACTTAAAGTGTCCAAGTGTCAGCTCCTTGCTGGGAGGATGTTTCAATTTCCTATATATTCTGATCTTGTAACAACTGTTGAGTACTTTTAATATGCAACAATTGCCAAAGAGGTCTTTTTATCTTGTTTGTACAAAACCAACTGTCAGAGTAGCAGAGCACAAACTCATTCATCTTTTGGTTTTGGGTTCCCTCAGCCTTTTGGAGTATTTTCTTTTGAATTACGCTGATGGCTTTTGAAACTTGGTGTGATTTTGGCTGCTTTCTTTAGCCCAGTGGCTTTGTTCCCTTTTTTTCCTCTCCCCCAGTAAATCAAGGTTAATGGTAGCTGTTTAAAGGAAGTTTTGGGTTTATGTCAGCTTATAGTATTCCCTGCTCATTCTTGCCTGCTGCAGTTTTTCTACATGACTACATGGATGATTCTCATGGCAACTAAAGCAGTTCCCTAGTGCCAGACTGTTGGTTCCCACCCTCTTGCCACCCTGTCATCTGTGGCTGGTACAACTGTGTGGCTGTGTGATCACAGAACTTGCTTTTGGGGATTGTATAAAGACTGTTTAGTCTTGTTTAAATTATACCTGTTTGGTTACCTGCAGAACTGAGGTCATGCTCTATGTCCTGTAGCAGTCTCTTACCAAATAATTCTACCTCAATTTATAGAGATACAGTCTAGGTAGTATCCTGATTTATTTAATTTTTTTTTGGTGAACTGTGTATTTTAACTTATTCTGCTGTCCTTTCCAGAAATCTGAACTGCAAAGTTTAAAAAAGGTGGATGATCGCTGTGGTGTTACAGGGCCTGAATTAAATGTCTGCTTTGTGTAATCTAACTGTTCTTTGGGACCAGATCTGTAATATACTTTATCTGTGCCCATCTTATAAGGCAAAGACTCTAGGAATTAAAGCCTGAGCAAATAAAAAACTCACATCACTTTGAGATGTTCTTGTGTGGTTTTTTTGCAGTCTTCATAAATACTAGTGACTGTGTTTTTAAGTATTAAAAAGGCAGATATGATGTTCCTTGTAAAATGCAGTATCTCTGAGTGATCTGTGCTATTCTTGTTACCATATATAAACCTCCTAATGCTTGAGCTTTATACTTTCTCCACCTGCCCTTCCTTTCAATATAAATTGTTTTGCCAAACCTTTTAGTTACTAGAGAATGCTGCTTAATTAGGTTTGGCCATGGTTTGCATTTCTCTCTTAGGTTAATGAAAGTGACAGGTTGTTTCTTGAGCACTAGCTTACCTAATAGGAGACACTTGAGTTCTCTCAAAGTACCCAGTAACTATTCTACAGTGTCTTGCAACATGAACAATATTTATCTGGAGCTGCACTAACGATGGTAAGAAATACGTATTTAACAGTTCAAATTCTCATCTAGATAAACTTTATTTTTGAAGAGTTTTGTAAGGGGAGACTGGACACCCCTCTTGTATTGGTTATGTCGTAGAGAAGATTCCTAGAATCCTTCCCTGGAAGTGTTCAAGGCCAGGTTGCACAGGGCTTTGAGCAACCTGCTCTAGTGGAAGGTATCCCTGCCTGTGGCAGGGGGGTTGGAAATAGATGATCTTTAGGGTCCCTTCCAACCCAAACCATTCTGTGATTCTGTGTGATCAGATAGAAAGTACCGTGTCAAAATACTACATAGTGAAAGCTGCAGGTGTCAATATAGCACTGTCAAGAAAACTTCCAACAGCATTACTGCTATCAAATTTGTTATATCAATGATGTTTTCAGAAATTGTAGTACTAGGTGGCCCGAGGGACTACTCTGTGGCTGAAATATCTTCTATAGCCTCGTATTCATAAGTGTGGTATTTATGTAACAATCTTTACTTCTTGTGTCCATTAGTCAGTTGTGTTATTTTTATTTCAAAAGTGGGATATGAAGTTAAGATTAGAAATAGGTGTCCTTTATTCTGTTGCTGTTGTTGGTACTGTTGTCCAGCAGCTTTCTGAAAGTATATGATTTCTAGCTATTACATTCCTCTTTTCATGGAATCAGATGAATTTCTTTAAGGGGAAGCTGTAGATAACTGAGGCTTGTTTGTTTGAGGTTTTTTTTCCTCTCCATAGAAGTTACATGTCTATGTATATTTTTTGCTGTCATTCATTGTCATGGCAGTGTGTACTGTCTCACTACTGGAAAGTGTTCACTACTTACTGAAAAACAGCTTCTGAGATTGTTGGTTTTTTTTAGCAAGTACATTAAAAATTAAGTAACGTGTCCTATTTGCAGCTGCTTAATAAAACTCTATGAGATAGACCTTCAGCCTTCCAAATAAGGCTTATTTTTAGCTTGTATTGTACTTCTCAAAATACTTCCTGATATTCTTGTGGCACTGGCTAACTTACTGGAAATACCTTAACCATTCTCGCCTCATTCATCCCATGTCGTTGGTCTTCAGGATCTCACTAAGTTGTTACAGAGAACAAGACTTTAGACTGCTTTTTCCTTTTTTTAGCTCCAATTAAAAGCTGGTGCTATCTGGTAATTAATTTCAAATTTAATAGCACTTGTTTTTATCCAATACTAACCTTACTGTCAGAGTTGCATAGTCTCTTAATGAAACTACACAAGGTTGTCAAATGTAATCATAGCTGACATTTCTGTGAAATGTAGACAGCTTACAATATTAAAATGACCAAACCAAATAGAAAAAAGTAATTGCAAGAAAAGGGGGATTTGTTATATGGTTTTGTTTAAACTCCCTCTTCTGTGTCTCCTAGCTTTTTAGTTGGTGAAGGAGCTTACAGATGGGCAGTTGATCACGGGATACCAGCATGTCCTCCAGGTATCATGGCTACAAGTGAGTAAACTGGTGGTGTCAGTAGGAAGAACAGGACAGAGTAATTTTAAATGGTGCCTCCTATTTTGAGGGGTACGTCACTTCACTGTTCTTAACATTTAACTAGCTGATGATATTATGGTGTATAAGGATGGTTTAAGTTTACTAATTTTCTATTAAGTAAATAGAAAAAAATTACAGACTACTATTATAGCTGCATTTTAGCAATACCTAATTCAAGCGAATTTGTGATTCCAGGATTAAATCCAATGAAGGACTTTTTTTACCAGGCTCTGTAACAGAGCTGTTCTGCAGGTCTCCAGATGGAATCCATTTTGGATCCTAAAAGCACCAGCTAGCCACCTGTCTAAATTCAGCATGTGCCAGTTTGACTCTCAGATTCTGTAGTTACACCCATCTCTGAGTCTTTGTCCAGAGCTGCTCTGGTCTAAATAGGTTGTCAAATTAATTTCTCTTTTCTTTTAACCTAGATAGGCTTTGCTTCATGTAATACAGTGGGATAACCTGATTTGAAATAAGGCTTGGACTATACTGTATTCTAGCAGTAGTCTCTCACAAAACCCCTTTTTTTTCCTTAAAGAAGGGATTATGTTATATTGATACACCATCTATAAACTAGACTAAAAATTAGTGCACTTACCTGTGAAAAGGAGGATGTGGCTGTCCTTCATTATCTTCTTCAATGCCTTCCCGTTTGGCAAGTGCAATTACTACTGGTCTGTAGTTTGCTATAGGTGAGAAGTGCATGTCCTACACTTCTTGCGGGTGGTATGTTATGCAGGAAAGAAATCAATAGGTCATTACCCAAAGAAGGAGAACACGGAAGATTGCAAAATGTTACTTTCAGTATTACTGAATAAAATATTTGAGTAGTTCCTAAACCAGAGATTGAAACCCAGGGCTCCTATTAACCTTTATTTGGTTTAGTTCTAAATGTAGATGAATATCCAGAAACTACAGTTCAGAGTTGCCAATACTCCATGCTTAAATGTCCTGAAATAGTGGCACCATTTTACTTGATGATGCCAATTTTCATACATATTCATGCTACATTTCATTTTGAACAGAAAGTTTTTATTTCTAGTTCTGTATGGACTGAAACTTTGCTTTATCCATCTGCTGTCCAAAACAGTGTTTGGAGACCAAGTTTTGGTCTTAGTTAAGCAGAAAACCTTTATTTCTGTGAACCTAGGGAAAGTCAGAAAAAGAGTAAAAACATTTAAATCTTTGGGGTTTTCTTGTATGTGTGGTTTGGTTTTGTGTTTAGTTTTTAAGCAAGTAGTTGCAGCTTATGTTTAGGAAATAGAGAACTAGTCCAGAAAGAAGGTTTGTTGTCTAAATCTGTTTGCATGCTTGAGTTTTCATTGCTCCTAGTATCAGTGTGTTGTGACAGGGATGCTTATATTGTAATTGCTAGATGGCGTTTTACCAGCTAAAATATATCCTGGTCAGAGCAAATCTACATATTGTGGCTTAAAAATAATGATGAGCACTGCTAGTTTGGTTTACCTGACCTAGGCTTTGAAAAGAGAAGAAGAAGGAGAAACATGAGAACATCCCAGCCAATATGTTTTCACAAACCTGTTCCTAAACAAAAGTCATTGTCTCCTCAGTACATTCAGGATACTTCTATTTAACAAACCAATTAGTTTTAGAACAATTACCACATCCAGGATTAGGGAGTTAATCCTACTGCAAAATCAGTGCAGAAATGCCATTTGCTGTTGCAATATCAATGGGGAAAAAGTATTGGTATTAAAGTTGCCAATCCCCCTCAGCTCCCCATACCCTCTGCTTTCACCAGGGCTGTAACACACATCTATGTAATTATACGTTTGAGCCATTGTGCAGGATGAACCTGCTCTAGGAGTGAACTGATGGTGTGAAGCAGGCTGTGACTGTTAAGACAGGCTGATAGAACTGGGGTGGTTCGGCCTGGAGAAGAGAAGGCTCCTGTACAGAGACCTTTTAGTGGCCTTCCACTGCCTAAAAGAGGCCTACAGAAAATCTGGAGAGGGACTTTTGGCAAGGGCATGTAGTGACCAGACAAGAGGGAATGGTTGTAAACTGAAAGAAGGGAGATTAAGATCAGATATAAAGGGAAAGTTCTTTACTGTGAGGGTGGAGGAATACTGGAACAGGTTGCCCAGAGAAGCCGGAAGTGTTCAAGACCAGGTTGGATGAGGCATTGAGCAGCCTGGTCTAGTGGAAAGTGTCCCTGCCCATGGAAGAGGGGGTTGGAACTAAATGGTCTTTAAGGGCCCTTCCAATCAAAACCATTCTATGAGTCTATGTGAATGTTTAGCTGGAAGAATGATTTCAGATGAGAATAACTGAAGGATATGCTGGAAAAATCAGTGGCAGACACTGAGATTCAATCAGATGTTCTTTGTCATCCTGAGGAGATTACTTAAAACTGAATTTTTCACAGTTGTTGTCTAATTCTGTTGCTTTGCCTTAGTGTGAATGATAGTCTGCATCTAACTGGATTTACAGAAAGGAGGTATATGACTTTTAAGTCTTGTGCTTCAGTTTCCCTTTCAAAAAAGATGAAATGGCAGTGTCTGCTGTTTCAGGGCCTAAAGTGGACACAGGGGAAAACAATACTAGATTATGTTAAGACAGCATTATTAGTGATTCTAAGAGGCATCTGGGAAAATATTACTTCAGAGTTGTATTTTTTCCTAAGATGCTCTCAGTTTTGCAGTATAATTATTAATGGAAGTATATCTGGGGTTTTTCTTTTTTAAAAAACAGTCACAACAGCAAGAAAGAGCAAAGAAAAACCTGAAAACTCAGTTCCAGAAAATGTTAAGCTGATTTGCATACCAGTCTTTAGCAAAGTTAGTCTTGTAAGGCATGGACAAGCTGAGAACGTCAGCAGCGCTGAAAAGTAGCCATTAACACTGTGTATGAGAACAAAGGATTGTTACAGCTGGAAAGAAATTGGGAACTGTCTTACAGGTAACATGTGAGAAAGACAAAATAGATTCCCTTCCCAGTAGCACTGGAAAAAAAGTTGGATGTGCTTATGAAACAACTGAAGAGAATGTTGTTTCCAAGCAACTACAGACGGATTCATCTGAAGTGATCTATTGCATTAAGTAATGTAATGAACTTCAAAACCAAAGGGAGACTTTTCGATTGTGCTTGCTACAATGGCTATCATAGAGTTTGCACAGAGAATTGAGGGAAAAATAACTAGAAATTATGTCTGTTGAATAGCTCCGTAAGACTGGAGTAATTGCAAACATCGGGAAAATATGTTTAGTAACATGTTTACAAACCCCCAAACCCGACCCCCTAAAACCCCTAATCCAAATCTTATACATGTACTTGCAATAAATATTAGCAGGAGAATATGTAGACATATGTTTTGGCTTCTCTGTGCTGCACATGGAAAATAAAGTCACATTATTCTGTCTTCCTTTTCACGGACCTGAGATGGCAAGAATCATGTTAAACGTGCTCTGAGGCTGTGGGATGGTATGGTTGGTTTTGCATGGACAGAACTCTTTATGATCTGTAACAAAGAAAGTTGCATGATCGGTTTTGTGGTCACACTCCATAATTCTCTTGGAACTATGAAAAGCATCTGAGCACCAAACTGAAATGATGTTTTAAACCATGTTGCTTGTTGAACTGCATCAAGGTTATGTCAGGGCTCACCTGCTTTGTCTTTGGTTTGCCAAGTGTGTGAGGAAGTGGGATTTGTACTGTTTATAGAAATCTGGTGGCTTTCCAGTGTAGTGAGTGAGAGTTTTTTTAAAGCAAGAAATGTGATCTGCCTGTATTGCTTATAGTCTGCAATAAAGCTGAATTTGTTAATTCCTACCTATACTAGAGCTGAATTCATGCCAGTACTAGAGCCCATACTGGCTTATGTTAGAGCTTTGTTACCTGTGCACACTTCAAAAGTGTGATCAAAGTATTAACAGTGTAATTGCAGTTTGGACACACTAATTTACTGTATCATGCATCCCCTTATCAATGTTAAAAGTATACTTTAAGTAAACGACGTAAATTTGAGGTACATCTTCAGCTGTCAATATCTGTGCCTGCACTAGAAGTAACCTAAAATACTTTTATCTGAACTTTTCAGTTCAGCCCATGCTTGATTTGATAAAGATACTATGGTGTAAGACAGCATTTTACTTACAATGTCAAATCATGCAGCAAGCTTGTACCTCTATCTCTTAACCGTGTGGAAGTGAATACAAGTACTTCAGTAATTCATACTGCCTAAGAACAAAAGTAGCTGCTGTGGATCCACATAGCTTGATGACTGGAATCCAGGAGTAGCCGCAAATGGTGCTTCAGGAAGACTAGAAGAACAGAGCAAATAGATACTTCTCTTTCCCTACCCCATTTGCTATCCCAGACTCTAAATTCCTGACTGATGACTAGTTCCTGCATACATGGAGGTTATGAGTGGCATTTCCTGCCATGAAATTGTTGTTTCCTCTTGAGCCCATCTTCATTTCCAGCATCTGCAAAAACCTTTACAACTATAGGCTGTTTGAAGAACTACCTTTTTTCATTATTTTGAGATTTGCTGTATGAAATCTGCTGGCTTATTGTCAGGTCACTGCTCATAATCCTTCTTCAGTCAGGTACTTTTACTACCTTGAATAACTTAGTGTTATTGGTAAAGTCACAAAGCAAAGTGCAAATAGTGCAAGTGTAGGTTGATTTGTCATTCCTCCTGTAACAGGCCATTTATTTACTTATACTTGGTTTTGCATTTTTGTCCTGGGTTCAGCAGTAGCAGTCATTTTTCTCCTTCTTAGTAGCTGGTGCAGTGCTGTGGTTTTGACTTTC
>JARCZZ010040208.1:0-21370 GCA_030323915.1 Brotogeris chrysoptera
CATGGCAGAGGAGTTGGAACTAGATGATCTTAAGGTCCTTTCCAACCCTAACTATTCTATGATTCTATGATTCTATGACATGGCTGATTTTGAACACACTTCAAAATATGGAGGAAAATGCAATGTTTTTAAAAAATGCTATGGTCTGTAATGGCAAATTTAGGCAAAATCATAACAGAGAGAAGGTTCTCTAAATTTTGCCAAGCTTGCTGCTTAAATAATTCTCTCATTTTATACTTAATGATTGCCAGGCATGTTTCATGACACAAAAAGTAATTTTGAAAAGAAGGCTTAAATTTAAGTACTTTTTTTTTTGTGCTCAGAAATCATCACAATATCAAAACATTCACAGTGCCTTATTCTTCCAGATGTGTAATGCAGTCTTTTTATTTATGTATTTTATTTCAGTGATGCTGCTGTGTCATTCAGGTGCACTGTAGCTAAAAAAAACCCCAACAAAACAGCTTGAGTCCTTGTGAAGTGGTGTAATTAAGGATAGCCAATTTTATAAATAAACACTGATCCATTGGACTCCTGTTGCTTGAAAACAGATCAACCTATTAAAATACATATGAAGACAAGGGAAGTTGGCTCCTAGGCATAACGGCGCACATGCCAAGTTCCAATACAAAGTGAATTTTCATTATGAAATTGTTTGTTAAATGATGCCAATCCTAGGGGTGTATATAATGGAAACAATGCTGGATTTGGATAAGTTCAGGAGTGGGTGCCATCCTCACAGAAAGCCAGGTTTTTACTATAGCTTTTCACGTGCAGAGCATAAATCACTCCTTTTAAGGACCATGTGTACTTTTGTCCCAGAGGAAAGTGTAGGGTGCTGTGTGAAAAATGGCTTGCTTGCTCCTGAGGCAGCATGGTGAAAGCATCTTGCTAGTGTCCCAGAGGTGAGTGCTTCAGCCTTGAGACAGCCGCTGGCATGGAGACAGGACTTCCTGTAAATGGGTCTCTGTCCTGTGTCAGGAGTCATCAGCAGGCAAACACTTAACTGAGACACAATACTCTCTTGTGCCATCAGCTACAGAAGCTACTGTGCTTCATCCACACTTTGGGCCTCCTAGCCTTGCATCAACCACAGTTATGCTCTCCATTAAAACATAAAAAGTTTGTGAAGTCTCTCAATGGCATTGGGTTTCCAGAAGCACAAAAATACCCACTAGGTGTTTCCAGAGATCCTTAAGTGTGGTTATAGCACCAGATGGCTTCTCCAGTGGAACCTAAATCCTGCTTTTTATGTAGAAGAATGGTTGAAATGAGCTTTTGGTCTCACATAGCCTCTTTCTGTCTGTCCTGAAAACGTTCAGTTGTGCAGTGAGCCACTTACTCCTTATTCAGTTTAATTCAACTAGCTTTTAGAAAGTTCACCTAGTAACCTTGTAGTCTGAGCCATACTTGCTGACCTACAAGGCAAAAAGGCTACATCATTGTTTATTTAGCATAAAAGCCACACAACTTAAATCTGTAAGTTGAATCCTACTTGTCCTTTTTTGAAAAAGATTCAGTAGCCCGGCTAGACGTGAGATATTTGTGTTGCAGAAACAGAATTACTTTGTTTCAGGTGCATTTCCCTTGCCCCTTTTAGAAGCAGAAGTCCAAGCACATCAAAGTCTACCTAAATGTATATGTCCAGTGAAGGGGTGGAAAGAAACACAAGATCCAGGATGCAGTGGGGGTGAACTCTGTGCTGTTAGCAAGATTAAATGTTTGTGAATGATGAAGACTGTTTCTGTTTACTATGTGTTCCATCATAAAGCTTTATGGAAAACATTCCTGGAGAGGAATAGGTGAACAAGATATTCCTAACATGAGCACTTCAGGTTCAAAAGTTCACCTTTAATATGAACATTGCAGATGGTTTTTTTTCACACACAAACAGCAAATAGATATTTCTTTCTTATTGCATGTAAAATGTGCCCAAAGCCTTTGTGTGTGGGTTCTTGGTCTGTCCTTACTTCTGCTCTGAGGACAAATGTTTGTTAATCTCCAAACACAGGAAACGTGTTGAAATATAAATGTACTATCTCCTCTGCAGAGGCAAGGAGGAAGGAAAGGAGGAAGAAAGGAGGGTAAAGCTCATAGCCCACACAGTACAAAAATTTGTGTGGGCTGTATCTTTTTCTCTTTGTTGGTGACCTGAGGACCTAAGGATGGCATCAGGAATCACACGCCACTTGTGGAAATGCAAGACTGGTGCGGTAAAACAGCAACCACCGTTCCAGTGTAATTTTCTCTCTCTCCTATGTGCTGAAGTCTTTCCTGGAGGTGGGTATGAGAAAGATGAGAGAGGAGCAAAAACATGTTCTGTTTTTGTTTGTTTGTTTTTGAAGGGTTCTTAGGAAATGCAGGTAAAAATCTAGTTTTAAATTACAGGAAAAGCTGATATGTTTAAAAATTCTTCCAAGATGAGTAAATAAAAAAAAAATATACAAAAAAATGTCTTTTACTGCCCAGATATATGAGAGAAGGAGAGCACTTAATGAATGACTGGGAATTGTACTTCTAAGTATCTTTTGCATGTTTCCTATTATGTAAGAAACATATGGGAGCAAGGCTGAAATATCTTATGAATCTAGCCCATAAAATCTAATCCTGGTAATCATTTATCAAGAGACATTTTTTATGAAACAACACTGCCAACCTGGATACACTGTCCTTCCAGTGCTTCATGCTCTGTGCTTTCATGTTAACAAAGAAAAGGATTATGTTACAAAATAAACAAGTCTAATGAATACAAACTATTCTCAACTGTGCTGATAACAAATAGGCCAAGGTTAAAGAGCTAAATACAGCAAGCTGCCCTGAAATGCCGTAATGACAATTGTGACTTATCACAATCCGTTAAACAGAGCTGCTTTTTTCTCTTCAGGGAATTTGGGCAAAAAAGATCAGTTTTGCAGTTGCAGAGCTGTACCACTGCTACAGTCACTACTGGTCTTGCTGGCATGATAAATTAACTCACATAGGCAACGGATCATTTTCAGCTTTCATTAAATCACTATTATAGCTCCAGTCCTTCTGCTTCTCTTTCTGGGGTATACCACCCACTTTTTCTGCTGAAGAAGCCCAAAGAACTGGGTGCAATAGCTTTTCTGAAGAGTAAGAAGAAAGAGGCATGCAAGAACAAAAAGCGTCTTCAAGGCTGTCATTATTTGATATATACTTTTGGGGGATGTTAGTCTTGAAGGACAGAGCCTTTTGTGTAGGTATGCATGTACAACATGCTTCCAGGATGCTTTAAAACCCATTTTTTGTAGTGGAAAGAAATGAACGGTTAGTTCCACCAAAGACAATTCTGTTCAGGAACCATTCAAGACACACAGTCCTAGTCCGACATGAATTCTGACAACATTTGCTATTGACTTCACTGTGACTTTGGATAAGAAAAAAGCTGCACAAGAAGACCTGCCACTCCTTACAGGCTTGGGAAGAACTGGAGGAGCAATAGTAAAGTTAGCTGCAATTACAAGTGATGTATTTTTTTCTAGTTAGTCTCCGAGCTGTGTGTATGGTCTCCTGTAGCAGCTAAAGGTATAGTGAGTATTTGTTATAGAGGGACCTGAATTGTACAAAAAAGAGATTTTTTTTGCCGTGACTATGGCTTCATTCAGTGCTTTGGGCTTGGAAGATGGATTGTTTTCTCAGATCTGCTGCGGCCTCACACTGTGTAGTGGACAGAGATGGGTATCACTACCGGGGCATCAGCACATGTGATGCAGGGGCATGTGGCATACAGAGGAGATAATACCCCTAGTCTCTCTCTAGTGATAAGCCTTAAGCCTGACTGCACATTATCTCTAAGTGCTTCAAATCCTTATCTATGACTGGATATGATAATTTTCCTCCTTTCCTACTGTCTGATTGTCATGTCTATTTAGAATGAAAATTCCTTAGGACAGTTTATGTCTCTTGAGGTATATGTATCTCATAGAGTTATCCTTGAGATTAGCAAAGGTGTTTGGGTGCTGTTAAAATAAGATGACAGTAAACTTCTCCTATCAATATCTCCTATCCATACTGGGCCTGAGGTAATCAAGCATTAATGCTAGACAGACATGTCCTGACTGTTTTGTGTTCATTTCTTTTACCCTGTTTCACGGCCAGCAGGCATGAAACTAAATAGCTGGTTTCAGCAAGATGACCCCTTCCTTGTGCTGTTGTCGTGAACTGACAGCTTGCTTGATTATACTTCTTTTTAATTTGCAAATCATTCTAGGAATAATCAGAAAATACACAATAGAAAGGGATATCATAATGACAATGATATGATTATGAAAATTTGGTTCTGTTAATTGTTGCTAACAAGTTACAGGACAAGAGGGAAATAACTTTGAAATTACACGAAATTTGAGAAATGAAATTTTAGTTCTACTAAAAAGCTGTATTGTCCTGCGTTGTATTCCAGTCAATTAACTTTTAGAAGGAAAAGAAGTCATACTAACCCATTTCAGTTTCTGGATATAGTATATAATTTTAGATTAATACTTTTAACATTTCAAGGTGATATTCTGGAATACAGTGATTTATAGTATTCATCAATTTCAACCTCTTTTGTTATAAATTAAGAATAGTACCCCCCAAAAGCTCTCAAATCAAATTTGTCACTTGAAATAATAAAAGTAAAGTGTGTCATTCTGACCGACTATATTTTATGTCACCTTTTCTGATTCTCCCAGCTGTGATACTGCTGTCATTGTTATTAAAAGAGATGGCATGAAAACAAAAGAGCAGAGAAGTTGTAAGGGTTTGTACAAAATTAAAGCACTCAGGTATTTTCTACCTTGTCTGGAAGTCTCACCTGCAAAAAGTAATCAAGACTGACACATTGTCCTGCAAACATTTTCCAATTTTTTTGTACTGTTTGGTGACTCCAGGTATCTCAGACTATGACTGCACTGCCTTAGCTGTGCTTAACTTGTGTGTATGTGCTTAACTCTGCTTATCAAAGTTTCTGCTCCACTCCACCATTTGCACTATAAGCTCTTTGTAGCCTATTTCTATTTCTACAGTCTTTCAGAGACATTTTCTTTTGAACTCTTAAGCAGGAGCAAAGAATAGCTTTCCATTGTGTTGTGGGCACCTGCCCCAATGGATCTTTACCCCAAAGTAGTATTTTTGCTGTTTCTGACAATTTCGGTTTATAGTTGTGGATGTTCACCGTGGTGTGACTGCACTTTAATATTCATCTGCACCAGGGTTTTTCACCCCTCATGTTTGCTCGCTGCTCATAGGGAGGTTAATCCACTAACACCCCACTAACATAAGAACGAAGCTGGCTTGGGTCCTGTACTTCCAGCTGGGTAACACAACTTTTGGCAAATGAAGTAAAGGGTGATGATGTACCAAATAATATAACCTTTAGTAGATAATGCCTGATCCTCTCCACTTGATATGCCATGTTCTAGAATGGGTTTGAAAACAGCTGGAATGTAACTTTCTCCAGTAGTCACAACATCTAACCCCAGAAGACTCAAGTCCAAGTTCAGCCATCCATATAGGAGAGCATTTCTCTACGCTCTTGCTGTTCATATTGGGATGCACCAGGAACACAAATGTCTCTTTAACTTTCTGGCAAAGCTCTAGCTGTGATGCCATTTCTATGTTTCACCTCCAAAAAAAATCTATTGATTGCTTAAAACTATGATAATCTGCATTCACTCTGTGTCTTCTGTGGTGTTTGGATAATTAGGGCTGAAATCTGAAATGTATTTCTTATTAGCCCTTTCATTTTAATGGAGTGTACAGGCAGAAAAGTAGCATGAAACTCCAGTTTTAACCCTGTAATTTAGAGAAGGTTGTGTTTTTTCTACCATCTTATTCTTTTCCCAGTGATTGTCATGAAGCTGGATTAATATTGTGCTGCTTCTGTTCTCATTTGGTATGTGAATGAGGTGTCACGATTTCATTGCATTGTGTACCGTGTTCCCATATCCGCAGAATTATCTGCATTTCACATGCATCTCAGAAAGAGTAAAGATACAGGGATGGAATTCAAAGTATCTTATACTCTGCCAGCTTTCTGAAGTCTGTACAGATGAAATTGTTGCCTCTGGCTTTTTGCTTAGCTCTTTCGGTAATGCAACCTGAAAACTAGATCAGATTTGCAAAGAACCCACTTCGCATTCTTGTACTGCCAAATTTTAATAAACAATTTAGTCCAATTGCTGGTAGAAAAAAATCCAGTTCAACATAGTTACCTTTGTTTTACATGAGACTGGCATATTATGCCTTTATGCTTTTATTGTTTAATGGAGATACCTAAGTGTGCCTATGGCCCTCATCACCATCATATGGAAGTGCCTCCAAAGTACTTAGCAGAAATTACAACAACAACCTCTTTTTCGGTGATGAACTGAAGCTCTGCAAATTATACCCTTTCTCTGGGTTCTTCTACAGGAAGGTCATCAACCTTCATTTCCTTCTTACGCCTCTCCTCACATGCCCTTGGGAGTAGCCATCTCCTTTTTGGCTTTCATTACTCTAGCCAAGGTAAATAATAGACAGACCCTGTTATTAATGTTCTCATTTAAAAATCTATTATGGTATTTAGAATGATGAGGTCTGACTGTAAGTCAAGGGAAGATTAATTACATGACACTAGTGAAAACGGAATGTGACACTCTTTGGACTGATATGACTAACCATGCCAATAAATCTGAGCTTGCACAATTGCCGTAGTGAAGTGTGCGCCATGTGCCAGCATTCAAAATCTTCCTCTCTACTCATAAGCAGTTACCAGGATGTCACTTAATTATCATTTTGAGGCAGGCTCTATAGCAAGAGGAAAAGTATTTCTTAATATACTTTCTCAGGGAGAGAGATGCAAGAAACATCTCCATGGAAAAAAAAAATACAATTAACCCAACCTTCTCTTTTTCATTCTCTTCCTTTTTGTTTCTGGTACTGAGAGGAGCATGTTGGAATTATACAGTCTTGCAATCATAACTGGCAAGCAAATTTTGCCACTTACTAGACAGCTACTGGCCTTACTGCCCTGTCTCCTCATCTTTTAGCACCTGTTGTTCCAAGAGCTCTGTCCTAAGGGTCTGTGGCTTCTCACACTTGGTTTTGGCCTTTAAAGACCCATGTGGCCTAGGATCTGCCTTTGAAAAAAGTTGACACTTCTTCCTGTAGCAGTCATTGATGACCTGATTTAGGGTCACTGAAGTTTATGTGTATTTATGTAGCTATAAATAAACTCTTCGTTTATTCAATCTTTGAAGAGCCATCATCTGGGTCAGCACACAGTATGTGGAGCAGCAACAAAAACTTTCATGCAGCTAATGCCAGAGGACATTACCCTCAAACTCCTCCAGAAATCTGCTTAAAATTGCCTGTTAAAAATTAGCTCCATCTAGATATCTTGCCCTTATTTCGCTGCAATGTAAGACACAAACAACTTGTGGGGCTATGCAGGCAGATACAGCAAGCACAAAGGATGATGAGAAGGGAGGAAGCATGGAACTACTGCCCATGGATGGTAAGCTTTCTTCACAGCCATCAAGCCTGTTTATGTGTGCTTCCTCGCATGCTCCTCACCAGCCAGACCACATCCTCGGACACCTCACCCTGTGGATCATAGCATCATAGACTGGTTTGGGTTGGAAGGTGCTTTAAAGATCATCTAGTTCCAACCTCCTGCCATGGGCAGGGACACCTTCCATTAGACCAGGATGCTCAAAGCCCCATCCAGCCTGGCCTTGAACACTGCCAGGGATGGGGCATCCACAACTTCCCTGGGTAACCTGTTCCAGTGCCTTACAACTCTCACAGTCAAGAATTTCTTCTTAATATCTATCTATCTACCCTTTTTCAGTTTGAAGTCATTACTACTTGTCCTATCACTACATGCCCTTGTAAAAAGTTGCTCTTCAGCTCACTTGTAGGCCCTCTTATGTACTGGAAGGCTACTACAAGGTCTCCCCGGAGCCTTCTCTTCTCCAGGCTGAAAAAGCCCAGCTCTCTCAGCCCATCTTCATAGGAGAGGTGCTCCAGCCTGCTGATCATCTTTGTGGCCTCCTTTGGACGTGCTCCAACAAGTCCATCCTCCTTATGTTGGGGGCCCCAGAGCTGAATGCAGTCCTGCAGGTGGGATGCTGACTTCTTTCTGTTGTGCAAGATTAATTTGTGCATGGCCACAGTTTGACTCCAGGGGCAGAAACCTTCACCACAGGGACAAAAGCAAGCAGTGTGCGTGCATTTATTTCTCTCCAAGCGGACGGCATAAAGGTGAAAAAAATCATCCCAAGCAGAAATGAAAATCAGCATTGTTTTTTTTACAGCCTCAAGCAACTGTAGTGCCAGAGCCGCATCTTCAAGACCTGGCTCCAGCCTGCTCCCAGCTGCACTGTGGGGGCTGTCCAGGCCCCCAGGTTCTGCAGTGCCAGCGTGGCTTCAGTGTGGGCTCTAACCAGTTGCCCAGCGCTGGCAGTGCACTGAGATGTGGAAAAGTCTTGACTTCCTTGCTTTACTAAATTTCTCTTATTGTGACAAGGGGAAGCTAACATAAATAAGATGACTTGGAGGAAAATGTCTATCTTTTTAAAACCTGAAGTGTGTCACTGATCAGGACTGCGTGTGGTACGTATAAACCTCAAGTAACAGTTTCTGCTGGAAGATGTTTGTTGAGCCAGATCATGAAAGCTGTGAAAGATAAAGAGTTTCAGCAAATTACTTCTAAAATAATTTCGCATGCATGTTGTGTTGGTAAAGGAAGGATTCACTGAGTGAACAAAATCTTAATTTAGCAGCCATCATCTTACTTCCTTCTGAAGTATTCTCTGTTTAGGAATAGTATATGCACAAAATTAAAACCAAAGGAAAAATCTCAACTATGTGCAAAACTTTGCCTTTGAATGACGGGTTTCACTTCAGGTTTCACCTTTGAAGAACTGCCCCTATCCTTGTGCCCAGGTTGGATGCTGTGAGAGCAGGAGGATATCAGCAACCAAAGGAAGAGAGGGAGGGAGGGAGATCATTGCCCTGCACGTTTGAAAACTCATGTATTAGGTATCAGCTTTCTCGATTTATTAAGCTGCATTGACCTAAAAACTTCACAGAATATATATGTCTAGGAAGAAATGAACTTTGTGGTCATCAACAATGAATGAGGCAACATTAGATGAGCATGGTACTGCAGTGACTTATCACCTCCTGGCACAGCTGATGCTCCAGTGCAATTGGGAACCTAGACAAAACTTGGCAGTGTAATTAGAGATAGTTTTCAGGCTCAGCTTCATTGACATCTGAACTGCACTCATATCTTGGTACAAATTGCAAAGCGGAAGGAAACATTCCCTCTTCTACAGACCCCCAAAACCTGGAAAATGTGCCAATATTCTGTAGCTCCATCTACTGGCACTTTGCGCAAACTATGTATGTCCATGTATGTCCAAACAAAAGTATTCCTGTAGAAAAGCAGCAAATAGATTCCTACAAGTTGCCCATCTGGTAGATACGATTATCTTACTTTTTAGCTATAATGGAGAATCATTATTTTTGTAATCTCTGTAGGGCGGGGCCCATAATTTCTCAGAGGATAAGACTAAAATAGATGTGTTACTGGACTACAAATGAATAATTGTGTGTGTGTGGCAATATGCAGTTACCGTTCCATGCAAGTATAATTGAAGCATCATTAAAAAAAAACCCCAAAAAACATAATTAAGTCGTTAGCAATACCCAGGGGACACAAATTGTTTCTATTCCCATTTCAAAAATGAATGAACAAAATCCGACCGAAGAGTCCCACCTCCTATTTGCCTTCTCTGCTTGTTATACCTCTTTCCCTCTTTGTAGGTGGAAAGAAACCACTGGGTTGCTCTTTCCTCTGTTAGATTTGGGAATAGTACTGGAGGGGACTTTCTTCTTGCTCTGCACTCCCACTGCTATAATATTAAGTTTTTTTAAAAGTCTTTGCATAAAAATAGAGTAATACTATTAATTTTTCTGAGTAGGTAAAAGTGTAAGAAGATGCCTAAAGCTTAGATTTCTTAATTTTTCAATACAGGAAAGTGTGTATTTCATGCATGAAGCACTTTAAGATATTTTTCTCAAGTATGCATTTTTCAAAGCCTAGCATTCAAACAGAAAGCCATTTTGCATTCATCACTTACAGCAATTGTAGTTCTGTATCCAGACTCCTATGGTGATTTCTTTCTCTTCAACTGCTTCTGCTAACTTTCATTTTTCATGCTGCTCATAGATCACTGTTTAGTGTAATGGGAAAACTCTGAAGGAACAATCCTGATTTAAAATAAATAAATAAAGCATCCAAACCAAAATGGACTTGCCCCTGTTCAGAAAAGATCCTTATTTGGGAATATATTGATTTGTATAATACACTTTTAATCAAAAATTTTCCCAGATTATTGCTTCCTCTACTGAAAAAGGAAACAAAACATAGCACCATAAGCAATCTCTTGCTGTGGAGTGACTGCAAGACTCAGTTCGGGCAAAACTGTCCATATCAATTCTCTGATGGTTGCAATTAATTTATTCCATTTTAAATGAAGGGGTTAGCACCATAAGCAATCTCTTATTGTGGAGTGACCGCAAGACTCAGTTCTGGCAAAACTGTCCATATCAATTCTCTGATGGTTGCAATTAATTTATTCCATTTTAAATGAAGGGGTTTAGCATTTCTCAAATAAGACCAAAATACTTAGGAAATATTTGTTGGATAAGAAGTAAAAAAGATTTTAAGGTGTTCCACGCATTTTTAGCTAACATGATTTATACACGTTTCTGGTTTTAATGTTGAGGGAAGTTGGATTCAATAAACCATTCGTTTTGCATGGGGAAATCCTGGTTACAGCAGTAATCCTACTTTTTTGTACAATAAATGCACAGTTTGCCTGTAGGAAGCTGAGCAGAATGGGGCTCTGGCCTCAATAAATACAATGGCAAAACATTTCACTATCTTCACTGGGATCTTCATTTTATGTGTAATGGTCAATATTTTAACTCAGTTCCCACATGGGCAATGCACACTGGCCTTTTGAGTCTGTAAGAGACTGATCAAACCGCAATGGAGATCATAGTATACCTCTCATTGACTTCCGTAGGCTTTGGTCACAGTGTAATTGGAGGTCAGCTAACAAGCAGGCTCTGCAGTTAAAAAAGTATTTCACCACCTCATGAACAAAAGTGGCAGTGGCAGGAGCATGGGATAAGAAGAATGCTTGGGAGGTTGGGGTAGATGGTGACAAGGGGCTGCAAGGAGCACTGATGGAGACGAGGTGACATTGAATCATGAAAACAACTACATCTGAAGGGCAAAAGGGCGGGTGAGTGAGGCATAAGTAACTAGCTGGCTGTGACTTTGGGGATGGGGAGACTGAAATGTCAATTCGAGCTTCAATGTGAATGTAGAGGGCTTTTTTTCCCCTCTTAGTCAATTTTGCGTATGATTTGACCAATGATGTGCTATAATACAAAGGCAAAATCCCTCTTGTTTGTGGAGTCGAGTAAAAAAGGTCACATTGCTCCAAATGCGTCCTACTAGCCTACAGCAGCCAAGCAGGTGAGTAAAATCCTTCAGCAGCCATGGGGGGCCATAGAGATGACAATCTCAAACACAAAGGACTTTTGTCTCAGTTGTTTTATGCAAACACTGCAGGGAAATGAGAATTACATATGTAGCATAAGCTCTCTGCTAGCTAATTCTAAGTCCAAATTGACCTTTTTATAGCTTTCCGTTACCGTTTATTCAATTTTCTTTATCTTAGGTCTCCTGCGCACTAGCATTACTGACAGCTGCCAGGAAAGATACACTGGCAAAGGCACATTCATACCACTGATTTCTGCCCATCAAGATCTCTCCAGGTCACCTGTGTAGGCTGGTGACAGCAGCATGGGATGACACATGCTATTTTCCTCTCACTCAAGGACAACCATTCTTCTTCTCTGAATTTACCAACCCCCAACCCAGTACAATCAATATCAGGAAATGCGCTGTAATCTCTCCATGAATATAAGCACCCTTTGGGATGTGAGCTGGTCAATGCATTTTGATGTATTCCTAGAAGAGCAAAAGGTTTAGAACCAGAGTGCATTGTCTGGTTCCCAGCTCGCAGGCAATTTCTGACATTTAAGGGGCATTTTATACACGCTAATCTACTTGACTCTTGGACCTGTGAAAAAATTGAAGCTAGTAAGTTTTAAAGAGATTTTTCTTTGCCCACAGATCCAAGAGCTGAACAGATTAGCTAAACCCAGTAAAGGCAGTGAATTGAAATAGGAAAATTGTGTCTTTGCTAGGAAGACCTGTTTTTATTTGAGTGAACATGATATTTGCTGTCACTTTTTCATTTTAGTTTCCAAAATTAATAAAGAACACAGCTAGAATTGTCCCATTTTTCTCCTGTAACATAATTTGATGTAACTTCCATCTCTGCTTACAATGTTGTCCTATAGGCGGCAGCAGAGTACATAAGAAACAAAAAAGCTAACCCACAAATGGGCAAAGTTCTGTTTGGTTGGTAGCTAATCTGTATAAAATCTCAGTGAAGGGCTTTACTGGAATATAGTGCTCGGGTTTTTGGTATGAAACGCAAGAGAGAATATTGGCATGGCTCTGAAATAAGTAACAGGGTGAAAATATTACTGAAGTTATTGCATGCTCTGGAGCTGAGTGAAATAATTTGACCTAAAAAATCTCCACTTGTTGAAGAGCACTTGCTGAAGCAAACTGTTTTCTATATCACAAATTTAGAGTAAACCTAAACTACTTGCATAGAGCTAAACAGTCTGTTGGGTCAGCAAACTTTAAACAACTGGGATACACTGTGACACCCTAATGGAAATGTACTTTCCAGTGCAACCATTTAGCAATTTATATAAATATCAAAGCTTTGAGCTTTTACTGTCAGTCTTTGTTTCTGAAGGAGAAATTTATACAAAACATATGTTTCTAACTGCCACTGCGTGCATGTTCAGAAGGATGTGACCACTGAACTGTATCAGACTTTCCTCAGTTAAATAATTTGATGAACCCACTAAGAAGATTGTTCTGTTAATAATGTCTCTTTTCAGTACTAACCAAAACAACTGGCAAAAGTGTTATTGTATTGAGATGGAAGGAGCAAAGCCTTAAAGCTTGGTCTCATTGAAGTCATGGATGATTTGTCATTGGCTTCAGTGGGACCAGGATTTTGCCAAAAGTACCAAATGCTTTCTGAAGTCTTCCCATTAATTAGTCTGTAATCAAAAATAAATCATCTCGTATAAGTAACTTGTGTACAGAAAGCACATTGCCATAAACTTCATATCTGACTCCAGGTTCTCCAGCGCTGGGACTGCTCTGCTCCGCTCCAAGATTTTGGTTTCTTTTCTCCTGATGCCTAGCTGAGGTGTTAACATGACAAAATTATCATGTCACTTCCAATGTTTATATTCAAAGTCTGGGTGTAAGTCTCAGTTTATCTGAACATTTGTATTACAGCAGCACCCAGAAGCCTCCAGCCACAGAAAGAATGGCCTTACAAAAGGTATGCTGGCTTGGTATGCTGTGCTGGAAAGTAAGGTCTCTGGATCTATGCCAACCACCCTTAGGCCTGCCCATGGTGCATCTACTGCTGGGACATGCGCTGGCTTGGAGGTCTGTGTTTGCAGAGTGGTGCCTGAAGCTGCACTGGAGACCAAGACCATACACTGCGTGCCAGGCTGTCCTCAGCAGTGGGTATAGACACCACTGCTGCATTTCTGATGCAGGATAGCCACAGGATCTGGTCCCAAGGGTTTATAGGGTAAGTAATCGTGCACAAAGATTTGTGAAAAAGGTGAGGCTCAGGCTGACTCAGGTCTTGCTGACTCCATGGCCTTGGCTGCTTGGGAGGGTGTCGCAGGCTTTGTCAGGGAGTTACTTTCCTAGCATCAGAGAGGGCAATTAAGCCTTTCTCATCTAGTATGGAAGTTTTAGGAAACCTTGGTTTACTATTGTTCTTTATGTCTGGGAAAGTTTTACTGTTTTGTAAAATGACCAGTGATGAAGCCATGTGCACTGAAATGTACTCATTGAAGCGCCTTGGCTTCTCCTGCATTTGATGCAGAAGGGAGCATCTAGCTGCATCACTAAATCCTGCAGGCTTTATTTTGGCCAGAGCTCTGCCTTGTTAAGAAGTGAGGGTAGGGGCAGCTGGTTCTGGTGCAATCCTCTGCTATTCTCTGGGCTATGGAAAAGCAATATTCCTCTGCATTCACCTAGACTGGCATAGTAAGGGGGAATGGGTGCTTGTGCCGTGTCATGTGCATGCTTGCTTGTATACAACAAAGTATGCTGCTGATGGTTCCTCCTTAGGAACAGAAGTTCCTGGGAATTTGTAAACACATATCCGTACATACGTTTTCTGAATGCAAACTTCATTTGGGGTAATAATGTCTATGAACAACTTATAGAAAAAGATAGTTTATATTCGTTTAACACCTGATTTTTACCCACAGGTCCCTGGAAACCAAGCCTCTGCAGTATCCAAGTAAACCTTTCTAATAATTCAAATATAACATTTTTCTTTGTTTTCAAGACTGCTTAGCCAACCTGTACAAAAATTTGCAGCCCCTCCTTCTCCAGAAAGCTCCAGCCGATGAGCCAAGCTCTCAACATTTCATTCCTGTGTAGATAGTTTGCTAAATTTTTTCCAAAGGGTTCATGGTTTTCAACAATATATCTTTCATCACTGTATTGGCAAAAAGAAGTGGCTGCCTTGAAGCCTCCCTTAGGATTCAGACTGGATATTGAGGATTAGTTTATAACTGGTAAATTATGAACTGCATAGTGTTCTACAAACAACTTATTTTTCTTAATGTAATGGTGAAACTATGAAACCACATCTTCAGAACTCATTTCTGAAAGGATATGTGAATAAAGCTTTGAAGAATACTTTATATTCCTATATCAAAACTGATACTTTTTAAAGAGAGCATTTTTGTCTTCATACAATAAGCATTAAGTCACCACAAATCTTGAAAATACCCATCTCTGATTGAATTTGTATGCATTTGGTTTGGATTGGGGGTTTTATTTTTTAGGGTTTTTTTTAATCTTTAAAAATGTCTGAGTTTTGAATTTGGCTTTTATGCAGCTGGGATCTGACAATATAATACAAGAAACCTCTTATTTATAGGAATGGAGTCACAGCAGGTATTGGCAGAATATAGCAAAAGGAAACTTCTGAAGAATATTCCTTTCTTTTACCTGTATTGGTGCAAGTCATATGTGTTGGTAATAAGGGCAAAGAAGAATATAACAAGTAAGCACAGATTTTTTTATTTGAGCACATCTGTTTTATTTCAGTTCAGTGTGATGGCTGGAGGGAGAAAGGGATTTCTTCAGAAGGCATGTGTTTATTTCCAATTCTTGGTAAACTTAAAACAGAAAAGGACATCTAATTTTTTTAATGGATTTCCTCCAAGTTGGTTATAACAGAAGTATATCCATTTTTTCTAGTGCACTATTCCCATAGTACTCTCAGACAAGTAAAAATACTTCTACACAGGTTTTCCTATAATTGCTTTATGTTGAATAGAGTAATGATCCCTTTGTTTGCATTGCAATTGCATGTGGAGACTCCTTTCAGGACCAGGAACCACACTGGGAAGCCTTGCAGGAACAATAATGAAAAGCCAGTCACCACCCCAAAGTCCTTACAGCTGTCTAGATGTAACTGGGAAAGAGGGAAAGAAAATGAATTTGCTGAGAAGATAAGTGATTTGCCCAGGCACACAATTTAAACTAGTAGTACTGCAGGATATAGCTGGAGTATATTACCTTCCCAATGTTTTACCTGAAGGGCATACATGGATGGAAAAGTGTAACTTATTTAGCAGATTTATGTTCAGTTATGTTATGAAAAACTCAATTTTTCCTACTAATATACGTAGGAGCATGTGAACTAGATTACATTTTTGGCATTAGACTGAATTATTTGTTTACTTTTATTATGACGATAATAATCAATTATTAGATAACATACCGATAAATGTTTGGGGGATGGAGCATTCTTAACATGTTCCACTACTATGTTTGTGTCAGCCTCCTTGACTGGACAAAGCCAGGAGAAGAACTAGCAGTCAAGATGGACTTCTGTTCCTGTCCCGTCATCCTAGAGGACTCAATCAGCTCAGTCTTTATTAGACCAGACTCTTTACATCCATGTATAGGAGTGTCTTGCCACACTGAGGAACTTCAGTTTTCAGGGACTTGATGGATAAGAAGGATTAATACTATCAAATAGAAGGAAATGAGGAAGGAAAACAGGGGTTTTTTTCTCTCACACTTAGGTCTGACCTTTCTCTGTTCACATTAATATAAACTTCTGTTTCCATTTAAATTTTAGGAAATTGAGTCAGGCCAAAGTTGAGTGCTTTTGAAAATCACTCCCTTAGCAACTTGCTGAAGGTCACTGGTGGGTGTTTGTGGCAGAAATGGGAGTAAATACTAGTCCCTTGTCTTAACCACAAGACCATGCTTCCTCTCCTAATCCCAGGTTGATTTTAGAGGGCTGTAGCTCATGAAAAATAATCCGAATTTTAAAATACTAAACTTGGCACCGATGATAAAAAAATTATTAAGAGTCAACCAAGGAAAGGCACAACAGCACTGAGACAATCTTCAGAGTAGAACCACATTTTCATCTAAGGCTTTATTGCAGCTCTCCTGGTGCATACATTTGACTGAATTCTGCTTTTTTGTTTTGGCAAGCATCACAGAAGGCGTGATCTAATTCCTGAGGAAATCAATGGGAGTTTGATTGGAGCCAAAGGAAGTCATAGAAAGCCATGAAGGCAATTTCAAGAGATAAAAGCGTGGAGCCAGACATTAAAAAATAGCTTTTTAAATATGTGTCACTGACCTTTCTTATGGCTTGCAAATGCAGTTTGATTACCCTAAGTGAAGTTACTTTACAGGGAAGGCATGAAATTTGGACCATATACACTAACTCTCAGAAGAAAACTGTGAACTTGCTTGGGAGCATGAGTGTGAGTTTGGCTATGAAAAGGAACTTGGAATCAGCTCTCACCTGAGCCTGGATTTATCCCCATTCACAGGAGCAAACATGGAATGAGATAAGAAAAGAATCACACTGGGGAACCAATCCACCATTTACCCCTCCCTGCAAGGTGGTTTGTGAACTCAGTTGTTGAAAGGAAAACAGTGACTCATGTGTTGGGCTGAGTGATCTGAGTGCAAGCTGTTATCACTGTGGTCATCTTAGCATGAGGTCTCTGAGCCACTGAGAAAGAAATCAGCTAACTGCCTGGTTTTCCATTCCTGTTCAAAGAAGAGAATTTCATGAGGTTTCACTGAAGTGACTGTCCACTCAGGATTGTGGCTTAGAACATAGGATATCCCTTAAGGTCACTATCATTGAAGTCTCAAAGACAAGGGTACAGTCATGTTGAGCAGATCTTGTACTGTACCTGAGACTGTAGTAAAGCCCTTCTGTGAGAAAACCTGCAAGAAAGAGGGAGTCATCAGCTCTTCTGGACTGATACACAAGAATCATGATAGGCTCCTGCAGCTATCTGTGATCCCTGGCTTCCTGGTTTATAACCACTGCTGGTTTTGGCTGCTGTGTTTGTAAACTGTTCAAGACTGTAATTCCATTGTAGGTATGACAAAAGTCCTTCTTGGAGGTTAAAAAATCCAAGCATTCTTATCTGGTGGTCACTCTGGTTCTTCATGGTATCCTCTGACTTTTCTGCAGAATGAAAGTAAATGGATCCAGTTCTGTGGTGCAACAGCTGCACAACAACTCCCTAAAAACTCTATCTAGTGACAAACATAGAAATCTCCAGGGAACTCGGTTTACATCTCCTCTGTTTTGTGGAGGTAGTTTTCTTTGTCTCTCAGATGTCAGAGCACTGAGTGGATGGCAGGTAATGAAAAAAGGTTGTCCACACTTTTGGTTCTGTGGGTTCATCTCATTGCCTCACTTCAGAGAGAGGCAGAAATAAACTTTTAAAAGTATGCTTGCTGCTGTGGATCATAAGTGTAGTCTTACTGGCTAAAGCCACAGCGATATGTCCATTAACAGGATTCTGATATCACTTTCCAGCTGCTTCCACCCTATTCCCCTATTCCCTTTCCCACCCCAACTGAATCTTCAGGGTCAATTTAGGCAGAAAACCTCCACATTTCTAAAATGTTAATGACACTTCTTTGAAAATACCTCAGCTTCTGGCTTTAACCTAGATGGTCTTGGTGGTCTCAAGCCTGCAATTCTACTGACATCAATGAAATTCCCTGCTCAGATGAGGAAAGTGGGTGAACAGAAAAGCTGGCAGGAAACTCTTCATCATAACTTTTCCAACGCAGAGCAGGATATTTCAAAAACAACTTTGTTGTTATTGTGGAAAACGCTTGCCTCAAATATTTCTTCTTTTCTCTTTCAAATAGAAGAACAAAAACCTTTCAGATAAATGCTGAAACTTTCTTGCCTTTAGCATATTTTGGTCCAGAAATTTACTAATTTTTTTTTTAAACTAATCCCAGCCTACTTTAAAGATGTGATCTTAAGCATTGGATAAGGTTCATTTCATGCATATGCATGATTGTATATGGACACTTGATTTTAAAAGCACTCCAGATTAGCGCTGTGATAATTACCAGCTGCTGCAAAAATCAAGTATGGTTAGCAAAATACAATCACATGGGAGAACTTCTCCCAAAACAAAGGGGAAAGTATGCCCCTGAGATAAATACAACCTTGACTTTGTGCAGGGATATCCAGAGGTGTTGTATAGGTAGTTATTATGAGGAGGTTCTGGGCCATGGCAGTAATTATGATTAAACACTTTCTGAATTTTAATTATGTACCAATTTCAGAATCTTTTCAGACAGATTTTTTTTAATATAATATTCCCTTTATTTTGAAATCATAAGCTCTTAATAGTCAAAGTGTTGAGGGTGTTTTTACTTTTATCCTAAGCAGATGTTTTCTGTCCTCACTCTTCCTTCCTCTGCTCTTCCCTCATTGGAAAGAATGATGAGTGCATGCCAAAAGAAAATTGAAAACCATGTGAAAAACACAGAAAAATTATTTTGCTAGAGAAAAATAAGTTAATGAAGAACTGCTCTGCTTTGAAAGTACTGGACCAGATTTAATTTCCAAATTTATTTTGAAGTATACTAGATTCTAACCAGTAACACTAGCTTCTGAACATTTTTGTGTGATTATTTTATGAGATAGGAATTCAAAATAGTTAGAAGGACAAATCTGAATTCTGTGAAGAAGACAGATCTCTTCCACAGCTGTCTCCAGATCTTGCCTTTCACTTCTGGAGGTAAATGCTTTTGCTCTACCTCATGGAAGAGGGTGTGTACAAAGTAAGGAGGAGCCCTGGATGCAGGTAGATAGTCATCTACATGATATTTTTTGTGAAGTGATCTTTTAGTTGCCGTCCTTGCTGAAAGATGATGTCTTGCTTACATCCATAGCTCCAAACTTGTGGTTTCTGCCTACCTCATGTTTTCTCTGAACTCTTGGCTTAGTGAACACAGACACTACCTCCGAGGAGGCTGCAGGATTTAACCAATGATTTGATTAGAGCCTTAATGAATAGCAGTGAAAGAAAAGCAACACCCAATCAATAATCTGGGGTGTGCAAACATTTATCAGAAAGAACCCAGAATGCTTTGCATTTATTCTTCCACTCATTGCTTCTGACAGTTACATCTGCATCCATCCATTTTCTTCAGTCCAAGTGAGAATCATTAGGCACGTAAGACATTTATTTATGTCAAAAGGAAACCCCTATGGCTAGCCAGCTTAAGCTAAGTATTATTTTAAATTATTTATCATTATTTGTCCTGGATATAGGTTAACACTTTTCTTCCTTTTCCATAGTTTGAGTGGTTCTACCTTCCAGGCTAGTATGTACTTGCTCTTATTAAATAGCATGTCATATTTTCTTGTTACATGTGTGTGTGAATATCTTCATAAAACGTACAGAGAGCACTAACTACTCAGATCCGGGGGACAAAAATCAAGACAACATCTGAATTTTTGTTTGAGTTTATTTTGCTTGGTTGTTGTTTTTTTCCGTACAGATTCTGCTGTGGTTTCTATTTCAGCTGCTCATTAAAGTTATATTGCTTTCTTTATCTCTTGTGCTCATGGAATACAAGCACTTCTGTAATGAGCTTAAATTACCACAAGCTAAGAATAGAAAACTTGATTTCAGTTCTTGGGAGGCTAAAGCTGTGGTGGTGCATGGGTAATCAAGCAATATTAGGTGTATAATGGTACTAGGATTCGAGGGCAGGGCTGCCGGAATGTTTATGTCAAGGAAGCACAGTAAATATCTGTTTTCTGGTCTTTCTGGATTTATTTTGCCCCTCACCACTTCTGCCTGCTTATATATTTTTAAATAAACACTTGCTTACTCTATATTAAGATCCTATATATGTGGTTGGTCAGCCACATCTGTCTTTGGAGAGTAAAGCCTCCTGTGTTCCCATTTTCTTATTTATATAGCTAAGCTACAGGGAAGTCTTGGTCACCTGAGTTATCAGTATCAGAAAAGCACAAGGTAAATTCTGTGAAAATGGCAGAATTTAGACTAAAAACTTTGTGTGCAAGAAAAGCATCTATTTCTGGGTGGTTTGGGTGCTGTAGATTTTTTTCAATTAAGTAGCAAGTGGGAATAAAACTCTTTCTTGCACTCCTGATCATTAGCAAAACAACTGAGGGTACTTTGTCCAAAGGGATCAAACTTACCCCCCTGCTAATTCAAGTTTAACAGACATCTTAAACGGTTTCTGCTCTGGGATGTCTGTCCCCTTGGGCACAAAACCCTGGAGGCTGATGTTGCCAAAAGCAGGCACAGGGAAGGTGGTATGTCCGCATCTCAGGTATTAACAAATTGCCATGGATTTCACTTTACTGCAATGACCACACTGCGGACAGCACCAGCTCAGGGCATTGCCTGAAGGATTCTGCTGAGCTTAGCCGTGGTGGCTCCAGAGGTAATAACCTCCCAGGCACCTTGCTCTGCTCCAAGAACACCCACAGGCATAGGTTAAATCTACTGGAGGTGTAATGACTTAGGAGCCAAAAGACAGAATATTTAACAAGAGGTATCCTAAAACTCACCTGGATTGGGAAGAAACCCAGTTTATCATGGCAATATCACAGAGCCTTTGGATAGTTTTCCTATTTGGCTGTAATATATAATTTTTCCCAAAATTTCCACTCACTTTCTATCTCTCTGTAAATTATATTTCTGATGAACTGTTGGAACAAGTGCAGAGGAGGGCCATGAGGATGATGAGGGGCCTGAAGCACCTCCTGTATGAAGATAGGCTGAGAAAGTTGGGGCTGTTCAGCCTGGAGAAGAGAAGGCTGCGTGGAGA